>OU898277.1:111116813-111309626 GCA_918026665.1 Diabrotica balteata | reverse complement strand
AATGTAGATAAGTAGTGTTAAAAGTTAACTTGATCTGTAAGGTTATAGAATTTACTTAAAATGTATACCTTTTTATTTTTTTTTATCTTTGTTTATACTAAATTAACATACATAATCGCATTAAAAAAAATGTGTATGACTTCGTCTCATATTCTTCGTTCCATATTTTTATTTCGTCCTTGATTTTTGTTCCAATTCCTGAGCAAATGGTTGACTGGTGAGGAAAATGTTCAATTTTAACGTATCAACGTTCATTGTCGACCCAGCGTTAGATCGTTCTGCCACAAAAAAAAAAAGTTCCTTTTTTTTTTTTTTGCTGGAGATGAGGGAGAATTAGCGTTTACGCTACTGACTAGTCCAATTTAAACCCCTCAAGAAATTTTTATTACCCGCCTACGATCGATTTGAATCGACATTTTCCCCCACACGCGCTGTTATCGTTTTGAAAGGAAGATCGATTTTGTGCGGAAGCGAAGCGGTTAGTTTTGGTCTGAACTCGTCAACGCAGCCACGCCAACCGGTGAAATTGTTTCACCTCCAAAGTGACGGAATTGGAACAGAAAAATAATTTGGAAAGAATAAAATTCATTAATAATAATAGTAATAATTAATTTTAAAATCAATATTCATTCATAAGAGTTCCACATAAAAGGAAGATTTTCTTGGCGTGCTGCAGTTCCATGTAAGTAAATCATTTATACGTATTATCTCTTTATCATATAAACAAATTTATCATTGTATTTAGTATTTCTTTAGAGATTTATTTTTGAGTTCCGAAATAATTTAAATAAAAATTTCCTTGATTTACTTGCAAAGAACAGAAGGTCATTTTTTTTATATAGTTAAACTTAAATTCTGGTTTTATTCCACGTCGTTATCATTAAGTTTTTTGGTTCCCATTTTGTATCTTAACTTTGGTGGAATATAAAAAGGTTCGACAAATGTGGACAGGCCTTCTATATTCTCGCATGTTCTTTTCATGGCGCAAGCTTGCATGCCTACGAAAGTAACTTCATAAATTTGACATGATGTTGACTTAACCTAATACCAAATGTTTTGATGTTTTGTTTTGGTGCAGTCAATCCATGTTGCTACACCTATTGAATTACATATTTATTAAATTAAATAATCATTTTAGATTCCTCACGTGAAAATATTAATTTCACGTTACTTGAGGATATTCTCTTGAGAGTGACAGTGGAGCCACAAATCATATCACTACAGATTAGCAATATTTCTCATCTTATACAGAATTTGCTAAACCAGAAAGTGTATCACTTGGTAATAAGGATGTATGTATGTTAGTATGGACAAGGAACAGTGAAAATTCAAACGCATCTGAATAATAAATGGAAAGGTGCTGACTTGAAGAATGTTTTTTATGTTCCTGAAGCAAGTGCTCATTTATTTTCTGTGAAAGCTGCTGCACAAAGATTTTATTACAGTACTTGATGAAAAAGGTATAAATATATATGATAAAAACACTTATGAATCTGTAATGACTGGGTACTTATGTAATGGGCTGTATGCACGTGATATACATGTTATGAAACCGACAAATCCCGTTCAAGTCAACTTAGCAGAGTCAACAGATATGTTGCAAGTGTACCATGAAAGATTTGGTCATCAGCATAAGCAACATATAAAGAAGGTATTGAAGAAAATGAATATAGACATTGATGGGTGCAAAGAAAGCTTTTGCGATGGATGTGCAATTGGAAAAATGCATAGATTGCCATTTAAATCTAGGATCAATCGACCACAAGTCACTGGTGAGCAGATCCATGCAGATGTGAATGGGCCCATGTCTATAGAATCACTGGGAAAAGCACGTTATTACGTATGTTTTAAAGATGACTTTAGTAAGTTTCGGAAAGTTTTTTTTTATGAAACGCAAAAGTGAGGTATGTACTTTCTTAGAACAATTTTTAAATGAAGCTAGTACAAATGGCCATGTAATGTAGTAAAGCAACTGAGATGCGATGGAGGGAGAGAGTTTGACAATAGAAAGGTATCTGAACTTCTTGCGAAGAGAGGTATAGAGCATTGTATCACTTCACTCCATACACCTCAGCAGAATGGTGTTGCTGAAAGGGAAAACCGCACCAGTGTAGAGTGTGCACGTTCCATGTTAAACACATGTAAGTTGTCCAAACAATTATGGACAGAAGTATGTAATACTGCAGTGTACATTCTGAATCGCACAGGAAAGTCATCAATTGAAAGTAAAAGTCCCTATGAACTGTGGTATGGAAAGCCAATTGGAAGTTTGAAACATTTAAGAATATTTGGCACTGAATGTTATGTTCACGTTAACAAGAATCTTCGCAGTAAATTTGATGACAAAGCGATACATGGTTATTTAGTTAGTTATGTGAACGACAGGGATGGTTTTACGGATTCTATCTGAAAGAAGAATCGTACCGAGCCACGACGTACGATTTAAACCTGAGGTTATATGCAACTTGCGAATTGTTGAAGGTAAAGCCCAATCAGTGAACCAACATCAGTCGGAATGTTTTAGTGTGAATGAAAACTCCGAAGAAGTGAAAAGTGGTGTCGGTGAAATTGTGGAATCTGAGAATATAAAAAGTGTAGAAGAAAATGCGAGTGAAAATCAAGAGGTAAATAGAGAAGAAAGAAATAGTGATATTGTTCAAGAATTTAAGCGATACCCTACACGTGTTAGAAGTAAACCAAATTGTATAATGGTTTTTTGTTAGATAAAGATCTGGAAAATGTACCTGATCTTGCCATGTTTACTATGTCAAAGGAATTTGAGCCTACAAGTCTTTCTAAGGTACTGTCAAGTAGTCACAGCCATGAATGGAAATTAGCCATTTAAAATGAATTGACAGCTCTCAGAATGAATAATACTTGGGAATTGGTTGATAAACCTGCAAATACAAATATTGTTCAGAATAAATGGGTGTTTAAAATAAAGAAAAATGAAAAGGGTGAAATAGTAAGGTACAAAGCAAGATTGGTGGCAAAGGGTTTTACACAGAAATATGGGGTTGATTATTCAGAAACGTATTCTCCAGTCATTCAAATTAGTAATTTTAGGCTTTTGTTATCGATGGCTGTTGAATTAAATCAAGGTACAGTTCATTTAGATGTGGAGACTGCATTCCTGAATGATGAGATTGATGAAACCATATATATGGCTCAACCTAAAGGTTTTGATGAACCAGACTTGAAAAATAAAGTCTGTCTGCTCAGGAGAGCTATATATGCTCTCAAACAGTCTTCGAATTGTGGTATAAAAGGGCATACCAAATTTTGTTAAATTTGAATTTTAAACAATGTGAAATTGAACCACGTATTTTTGTCAAAAATAGTGAGAATTCAATCCTTATTGTAGCACACTATGTAGATGATTTTTTGTTTTTTTACAGCAATCGTAATGAGGTTAAAGTTTTGAAAAATGAATTAGATAAAAACTTTTATATTAAGGATTTGGGTCCAATTACACATTGTTTGGGTATGAAGATAGAGAGAAGTAGGTCAGAGTTTGAATTAAAATTAAGTCAAGAACAGTATATTGATAAATTACTTGAACGATCTGAAATGACTAATTGTAGCATTGTAAATACTCATTTAGAACCGAATGTTAAGCTTTCTTATGAAGGAACTTTGTATGAATGTCCTTATCAAGAATTGATTGGTTCGATGATGTATTTAGCGGTTTGTTCAAGGCCTGACATAGCTTTTTCTGTCACTAATCTTAGCCAATTTAATAAGATTCATACAAAAGAACATTGGTTAGCAGCCAAACGTGTTTAAGATACCTAAAATGTACAAGAACTGTAGGAATTAATTACAGAAAGTCAAATGTTAGTTTAAGTGGTTTTGTTGACTCAGATTGGGCCAATAACACTTCAGATAGAAAGTCATTTTATGGATTTATTTTTTCGTTGGCTGGTGGTCCTATCTCATGGGAATGTCAAAAGCAAAGAACTTTGGCTTCAAGTTTAACTGAAGCTGAATATATTGGCATAACTGAGGCAGCAAAAGAATCGTTATACTTAACATATTTATGTAAAGAAATATTTGAAAACAATGTGAATTGTAAATTTTTGTTTGAAGGTTTTCCGATGGTTATATTTAATGATAATCAAAGTGCCATAAAGTTATCGGAAAATCAAGTATACCATAAGAGAACATGTCAAGTCAGATTCATGTCAAGTATCATTTTATTCGTGAAATATTAGCTATCAATGATATTCAATTAAAATATATGTCGACGAATGAAATGGTGGCTGATATATTGACCAAGTCATTAAATTCAAAGAAATTGCAGTTAATCTGTTAGAATTTGAATTTAAAATAATGTTTATTTTGTTAAGGTCTATTATTTAGCTTATCTACTTTTTATGTTGAGGGAGAGTGTTGGAATATCCAACATAAAAAGTTGATGTTGGCATATAGTGTTTCTATTATGAAGTGACATTGTTGATAGTTTAATGTAATGTCAAAAATGTATTAACTACTGTCAGTCAATTTGTGTATCGTTCTGTAGGCAAAAAAGAAATAAAGTACATATTGCCTTGTCTTTGGATGTCTTCAAACTCCACCTAACTTACATTATAACAATCAATATTAATAATTTACGAAAACGTTCGTCTAATTACATAACAACTAATACAACTTTTAAATGTAAAAATTAATCAAATTGTTTTTAAATATTTTAAAACAAGATTATCTCCAAAGTATTTTTTTGACTTAGTGTGTTTCGCTTGTAAGCGGACGATATTATATAAGTTACCAATATATTATATAAGTTATACAATATAGAATCTTCTGAGATTTCCTTGAAAATACCTTATAAGTTTATTAGAGAAAACCATTTTTAATAAGGATTTAAGATAATAAAGATTTATATAATATTTAGATTTCGAGAATCTTAATAACTCTATTCTAATTAAGTGTTTGAATAAATACATACTATTTATATAATATAATATTGGACAAAAATATTTCAGCAATTTTCCTACATTTTAATCAAATCATTTATATATTTGTGTTACCAAAAAACCTTGCATTTCCATTTAATGAAATATGGTTAATTGATGGATACAGCAAACATCAATATTTATTATTAATAATTAACTAATTATCTGTGTTATATTTTAGTTAAATAAATTATGTTGTTAATCGGTTTATTAAAATTTTACAACAACTTTACAGAAATGATAGATTTTTAAACGAAACAGTAAATTAATAAAATATGTTTTTAAAGGCATTATAGGTCATTAAGTAAAGTGAATTAATTTTGGCTGCGCTATATTCAAAATTGTCAGGATAAAAAATAAGGTATATTTATATTTGGTTTGTTATTATGTGTAATAAAATTTTTCAAGGTATTTTATTAATATATTTTAATTTTATCAAACATTTTGACATTTCTTTAATTTCCTTCTATTTCTTGTATATGCATTGAGCAGTATTAAAAGCAAAGGTGTTTCAGAATTTGCAAAAGAACCCTGAGAATAAATTTGAACATCTGATTTACAATTTGGGGTCTGTAAATAAGATTATTGAGATATTTATTAAATAAAAAAGTGACTAATTTATTTGTATTGTTTGTTTTGCATATTTTATTAAATTTAAAAAATATGTAGCTGTATTTAATCTAAAATAAATTTTTCAATTTTAATTTTAATTCTTCTTTAAGACCTCTGTTAACAAAGAAATATAAAAATAATATTTAAATTACATTACTTAGCCAAACTGACTGAACTAATTCATTATTTTATATTTTATATTTTTTATCGACAATTAAATTAATAATAATAAAGACTCTTTTTACTGATTTTGCTCTCCACATAAAATAACTGTATAATCATTCATATATGTAACTTAATGACACATGTAATGACAATATAGTTATTTTAACAACACATTTTTTTTTTAATTTTAATATATGTGTAATGTTTCGTTTCATAAAGTTAAACTTAAACTGTAATCTCGCGACTATTAAGTTACACAATTACTAATAATTATAATTAGATAATTTTTAACTATTGTCTGGTTTACAAATAAAAAGTGAGAAGGGCAACCTATAACGCGACGTTGAACTTTCGTTGTACATACTGTAAACTATGTCTTTTTGGATTTTGACTTTCTTATTTTACAAAAACGAGTTGTACAAAAAATAGTAAATATAAAACCTGTTTTTTTTCACTTACTATCTTCGTTTAAAAATGCAGCGAGCTAGAAAAATACTGTGCCTCGCAAATGAAAATCAAGTTGAACTTGCGTAATGTTCATAATATTCAAACTGCTACGAAAATTGGAACGCAAAAGCACAACATCAACCGCAAAAGTTCAGATTTCCAAAACATTAAAAATATTAAGGATGTATCATCTGTGACGGAGCCTTCTAAAAGCAGTAAACCAGAAAAACAAATATTTTAAAATTTAAGGCCGCTATTTTGCAATTACAAAAAACCTATTACTAAAATCTCGATACTGCTTGTAAACATGCCAAATCTCGTAGAGCCAGATGAAGACTTAATTCCAATAATAATTGAAACAGTTATTGAAGATAAATGTGACTTAACCAACACTAGTTTACTGGGAGTCATAAACTGTTTTCAGTTTCAGAAGTAGAATCCACAGCTATGTTGTTTGACCTTAATCCCATTTTTGATAAAAGTACCGAAGCCAAGCATAAAAACCAAGATGGCCAAGCATTTACTAAACCAGCTGAAGATTTTTTTGAGTCTGGTGACGCATTGCCTGAATATGATGAAGATAAACGAAAAACAGATACGGGCAATGAAATTGAAAATAATGTAGAAAACCACGAAAACATGGAACTTACAAATAAAGGAAAGCCACTAAAAAGAAAAATAATACAAGCAAGGGAGCCAGAGAACGGAATATGCCCAAAAAATACAAAAAAAAAATAAAGAGAACCATCAACTTAGACCCCCGTGCAATGAGTCTTGCAAAAGAAAGTGTAGCACAAAAATAACTAAGGATCGACGAAAGTTGATTAACGAAGAATTTTAGAATTACTATTGGACAGCAAGAAGGCTATTTTTTCTTCAGACCACAAAAAATTAATGTAAAAAAAGGACTGCAAATACATTATATAGAAAGGGATAAGACCATAAACTTTTACCTTAAAGATAAAAAAGGAGAATCTTTTCAAGTATGTAAGACTTTTTATTTGTCAACATTAGGTTATATTAGTCACAATGACACAATTATAAAGTTAGTGTGCAATGCAACGGATATATCAGTGGGAAAACACAAACGATTCAAAAATCCATCGATTTCTCAAGAATTTATTTTTCTGCAGACTTACAAAAAGTTATTATGTCGCCTCGAAATGTTCAAACAAGTTCTCTTTACACAACGTATTATTGCTTTTAACAAAAGTTTTGTACCCATAGGAAAAAACTCTAAAGGAAAACCTTTTGCAGTCATATGGCGCGAAGCTACCGCAGGACGTAAAAAAAAGAGATAATTAGTGCCTATTTTCAGTTTTTCCATTACCATCGCGATCAGAAGCATATTGTACTTTGGCTCGACAATTGCTAGGACCAAAACAAGAACTGGGCTTTATTTCCATTTATTGTTTATTTAATCAATTCTGATCATGTTAGTATCGAAAAAATAACATTAACATACTTTCAACCTGGCCACACTTTCATGTTTGTTGACAATTTCCACCACCAATTGAAAACGCTGTAAAAACAAAAAAAAAACAATGACTTTGGAGACTTTCGGCAGTTTCAAAAGCCAACTCTGAAAAGTCATAACACATAACAAAATCTATGGCAAATTAGGATTTTTACAATTGGAACCACCATTTTTAAAGACAGTTTTAAATAGATTAAAACTCAGAGTATACCTATATAGCAGATCTTGTAGAAGTTGTTGAAAACCATGGCTTTCGTTATTTAGAATACAGAGATAGTTTTTTGGATGACGAACTTGGGCAGTTAAATTTTTTGAAAATGTCATTGGCTAAAAATAAGGATCAAATGTTGGAGCCTGAAAAATAACATCAAATCGGGGAATACCCACTTCAAAGCGTGATAATATTTTTAAAAATTTATCATTTATCATGCCAAAAGACCGCCTCAAGTTTTGGGAAAATATTCCAATTTCAGATACGTCCAGTGATTTAATTAAAATTTTTGAATAAAGTTGTTTTAGTAAAACTGTAAACTACTGTATGTTATAATTTAAAAAAATGTAGAAGTGTGTTTCATAATTTAATATATTTTGTTGAAAACCAAATTGCCTATTCCGTTTTATTTTAATGATAAGATTTATATATATAACCAACGTTTCTAAACCAAAAATAGTTTCTTAATACATAGTTTATTTTAGCTTTAAATACCGCAAGTATTGTTTTTTCTTTAAATTTAGCAAAGTTAAAAAGTATTCTATGGTAACTAAAAACGCGTTAAATGAATTTTAAACCATTGGGAAAAAATTTACACTTTAAAAATTATTTCCAGGACTTTTTTTATCCCAAAACTTCTAGATATAGCATATTTTAAAAGTCGTTAGAATATAAGCTAGGACAATATAGAAAAAAACACTATTTAAATGTTGTCTCAAAACTAAGATATGGCAGATACGGTACTCTCTCTTATGACGGCAGTAAAGGCAAAATGAGTGTTCAAAACAACGCATGGGCAAGTGATAAGATGGCAGCCCTCCGCTCGATGCGTGATTTGGGAAGGGAATTCCCTGCATATACAAGTCCTGAGGTTTGCTGAATTATATATATATATATATATATATATATATATATATATATATATATATATATATATATATATATATATATATATACTTCTAGCGGTTAATGTAGGCTCCGTAATAAAAGGGTATTATACGAACTCCAGGAGAATATACGCCGTGTATATTATTATCTAAGTAGCGCTTTATGTAGACTCCGACCAACACGTCGGATCAAGTGGACTCTGTAATAGGATAAAACATTTTTGGGGCCCGTATATAAATTTTCGCGTACACTTCTAAACTCCTGCGCTGTTGCCAATATTAGTATTAGTAGTAGATTTTAAAATTTTATAGCCGGTACATTTTGAACTTATTATTTTCAATTACTTTATTAATTACAATTATTTTCAAACTTAAAAAAGTATCTATTATAAACTTGAAAAAGGTTAGTTTCCATTTAATATATTATTTTTTTTTAAATGCATGGGCACTTAAACATTTAGTCTCTAAATGTACGAATATCGAGTAGAGTTATCTTGTAATAGTTGAAGAAAGTAGAAGCCTTTCGGTAGGATTACAATAAACTACATAAGATTAAAGAGAACTCTGAAAACAGATCTTTATAGTTTTTCAATTGCTGTAGTTTATGACGTGCAATATTTGTTTCATAAAGTAGTTAAATTTAAACAATAATAATTTATGTGAAGTGTTTAAAGAAGTAATCACCAACCTTTATTAGAATACGGCACAATAAGAAGATGAAGCTTACTATATGTTTACTTATTATATTCATAAAAAGAATATCTAAAGTAAAATTTAACACATTTCAATGGCCTGGAAGTGAAATTTTACTTCTTATTACGATACCGGATCCTGGACATTGCACGGTAGTGTGTCATACGGTTTCATCTTTCATATAAACATCGATTGTTTTTAGTTTTAGATGTATTTGTAACATATCTGCCTTAAACAGTTTTATTTTACATACATTTAGCACATTGGCTCTGACAATGACCTTTAAATATACATTGTTAAAAATTGAATACATTAATCAATTTAAAACGTTCTTTGTCGTCTTCTGTTTCTTTATCTCCATTTTGTTTATTTATATCGTTTCCACTCATAACAAATATTGAGTACTTTATTGTTTCAGTAAACTTTCTCCTTATATGTCGGTGTTATATAAGTTATCTAGTTATTATAGCGTATATAATGTCGTATGTAAACTCCATTTTATTTAACAATAAAACACTGAAAACTTTATTTTTAAAACTTCGACAAAATTAATTCTATCTTATCACTACAGCTGTTTCGGCAGAGTGCTCTTCTCAAGCCTCAAGTATCTCGAATCCATCAATCAGCCATTGCATTTCTTATACTTTTATTTTAATCCTCTCCAGTCAAAGATTTTGAAGCAGCTTTGCTCCATTAGTCCATTTTTGTTGATTTTTGTCACTGTTTCTCCTTTCTCTTTATCATCATCATTACGTAGCGCTACAACACTGGGTGGGTCTTCGCTAACTACTATTTTTCTCCAAGTTGACCGATCTTCCCACGAATCTGCAATCAAATGAAATGTTTATTTTTTAAAATTTGATTGTATGTTGTCTCTCCATTGTATATTGAGATGTTTAAGTGGCATTCTTCTGTGCTAACTTCCTTCCATACAGTTTTACAAGTTTGACATCTTGGCGTCTATGCATGTGTCCGATCTACCTTAAGCGATTTTTTTCCTGGACAATATCGTTATAAGAGCTTTTTTAATTTAGTATGTGTTCTTATTCGATACGGATTTGTAGTGATATGATAATGAGGTTAAAAATTGTCGTATTATTTTTTATTTATTTTGCTTCAACCACTTAGGGTTATTAGCATAAGAAAAATACAAAAAGTGATAAAGACTTAAGGCATATACCAAATATCAATTGCATAATAATGTATACAATATATATTTAAATTATTGATGTATTGTATTAACTTTTATTAAAAAAGTTATTGATTTCAAGAATTCTATCAAGTCAGCTACATATTTAGATTCTCCTAGAAGTTCTTTTAATGTTTTTGGAATGTGGTAATATAGTCTTTCAACTAAGTAGATTGGACAGTCAATCAAAATGTTCTTCACTGTCACTTTACATTCACAGACAAAACACACTGGTTCCTCTTTTCTCTTCAACAAGTATTTATGTATTGTAGAAGCGTGTCATAATCTGAGACGTGTTATAAGGACTTAATGTTGTTGCTTTCAAAGCTAGAAGTTCCATGGAAGAAAGGAAGATTTTGTTTCTGTCAATTTAGTTGTGCTTCTATTCCATTGGTTTTGCCAAACATTGTGCAATTTTAATTTTAAGTAAGGTTTTAAATCTAAATGCACAGTTAGATTTTCGACTGATGCGACTGAATTGGTTAGTGCGGAACTAGCTGGACTATCTGCCTTTATGTTACTATCTATTCCAGCGTGTGACGGTACCCAGAGGAACTACTGTCAAATTGTATTGGTATATATGGTACAACATTAACTTAATCTGCTGTACATAATGTTGGATGAGAGGGATAAATCTGAGGAATGGATGTCAGATAACTAAGTGAATCAGATATTATAAGAGATTTGGGAAGTTTTTTTCTAGAATAAAGGTTAGGGCCTTATTGATGGCAAATAGTTCTGCTGTAAAAATACTTGTCTTAGGAGACAATTTGACAATTTATAGATGAAATGTTCATGTGATATTACAAAGCATGCTCCTACTCGATTTATGGCCTTGATGCGTTCGTGTATATAAAATGGTAATTTTATATACACTAACTTTACACGAATTTTATATATATGGTATATGCTGTAAATTTAAAGGTTACAAAGCAGAGAGGGAACAACCCAAGGACAACATAAATTTATTACACAGGTAGGATAAATGGGAGGTAGTTCAATATTAAAATCGAATAAGTATCTATTGGCTCGTTCATAGAAAGGTACAGGACCCCTATTTCTTTTTTGATAGACCTCCTAGAACCTGTTAGGAACAGCATGATGAAGAGCTGGATTTTTTGGGTTAGATTTTATATTCGAGACATACGATAGACTTAAATATTTACTTCCTAGGGTTAAGGGTGGTTCTCCAGCTTCACAGAGTAGACTGTCCACAGGACTGGTGCAATATGCTCCTAGAGCAAGTCTAACGGCTGAACTCGGAAGAGCATCCAAAGTTTTAAGCAATGTTTGATTTGCTGTGTTATACACAACACATCCGTAGTCCAGTTTTGATCTAATTAAAGCTCTACATATATTTATTAGAGTTGGAAAATCTGCTCCCCAATTTTTATGTGATACAGATTTCATAATGTTTAGTCCAGCTAGACACGATAGGCTTAGCGAGTGTATATGACTTTTCTAACTTAATTTTGAGTCCAGTTGCATCCCTATAAATTTTATTTCTTTTTTATATTCTATAGGAAAATTGTATAAAAATAGATTTGGGAGCTTTTGGGAATCTATAAAAATAGATTTTGGGAGATATTTGTTCAAAATTTAATATCGGTGTTACAAGTTTATTAGTAATAAAATCTTTTACGGGTTACATGCTGTTAGAAGGTCTCAGAATTGTCAATAGTTTTGGATTTTTTTAAGTTTTTGTATTGGTTTTTGTAAAATTTTCTTTAGGTTTTTGTAAAGGTAGGGTTAAAATTTCATCAAGGCTACGTGTTTACTTTTTTACTAGGTGTATTAGTTATTTTAAGTGTATTAGTGGTATCTATTAATATCCTATTGATAGAGTATGCAAGTGTTGAGGAATAGTTTGGACTTGATATATGAGGTTGTGAAAGATTAGGTGTTGTTGATAACTCGGTAGTTGTTATATTTGTATCTGTGCATGTAGTTTGAGAACTTGGAAATGATGTTGAGGATGATATTTTGGATTCAGTTCATATTAGTATAATTAATGAAGAAGGTATAGTCGAGGATTGTAAGGAAAATGAATTCGCTGAAGATGCTGATGTGATCGTGACGTCATGTGGAAGAGTATTAACTACTGTATTTATAGTAGTAGTTGGCACTGTTGTTGTAACGTTTGGATTTGGATTTGTACAGGATGAACAATTTGCTACAAAATGGTCAGATGATTTACAATAACACATCTGTTTTCTAAAGATAAGAAAATATGAATAAACAAACCAAATGAAAGTAAAATCAATAAACACATTATATACACAAAAATATTATATAAATCCCTAATATTCACATATTAAAAATTGTCTGGTAGAAGTTTGCCTCCCAAAAATACAAAAAAGTAGTTATTCATAACTCAGGTTGCTTTACTAAAGGTGAACAAATCAGCATAAAAGCACAGCTGTTTTTAAAACATAATATTATTAGACGAATTGTGGATATCCATTACCTCCTGTCTATAAAATAAATTAGAAAACTATGTTAAAATATGATACGGCAGGAAAAACGGCAATGTAACTCAAATATGATGATTTTGCCACAGCATAAGAATATTGCCTCGTATGGTATATAGTAATTTGTTGTTATAAGTTTATAGTTTTTCGAAAAATGAACTCAGATTTAAATATTAAAACGTCAAATAAAATATAAAAACCTATTGTACCTTATTCCCAGCATTATTCTCCAACAGTGACATAACGTCACAAGAAAATAATTTTAAAAAATCATTGCGTAATTCAAATTTCATATTTATACCTGTATCTCAGAAAAGAATAATATTTGTATAAAGTACAGTCATATTTTGAAATAAAATCTTCAATTCAGATATTGGACATTCTTAATAATTGTGTAATCTAATAGGGCCGCCTGTTTATGCTTGGCAGACTTAGAAAACACTGAGAACACAAATATTTATTCTTTTACTACGTTGTAAAATAAGTATACTCAAAATAAATAAATATTATCTAGCTGGGGGAACAGCTGGGGTTCTCCGCGTGTAGAGGTTCTCTCTCACCGGCTCTGGTAACTCGATTCAGCCATGTGTTACCTCTAGTCAAATTTAATTTAATACTGAACATCACAGTTATTTTATAACACAATGTACAATCTTTTATAACTAAATGTAATTTAAAGGGTTTTTACCCTAGTATTTTGGTGGCTCAGGCATTGTGAACTAGCATTTTCGATTTTAAAACCTGATGATGGACTGTGTGGTCCGAAAACGTTTGTTTTATTGATGTAGCCCTTTTAAGGGTTTTTTAAATAAATATACCCATTTACAAAGCCTAACCTCTTTTTGAGATAGTGAGTGTACTAAAGTAGACGTACTCTAAAGCATAAGCATGTCTCTTTCTACTCTTTTAGTAAGTGATGGATTCAAACGTTACTTGATGAAATCTCGTCTCGTACAATTTTACCAAGAAAAAGAATTTGTAGTAATGAACACAATGTTTAGATTACCAAACCGTAGATTGTACACGTGGACATCACCAAGGGATAATGCAGACAACATCGTCAGGAATCATATCGATTATATAATACTCAGAAGCCAGTTTAAAAACTCCATCACGTCTACAAAAACCTATCCAGGCACTGATATAGAATCGAATCACAATCCGGTGGTGGCGGTAGTAAATATAAGATTCAAGAAAATAAAGAAAAGTGCAGCTAAACAAAAGATAGACGTTAAGCAACTGAGAAACGCAACTATACTGGAAAGGACAAGAGAACAGGTAAACAACAATCTTAGAAGCATCGCTGCAAAAAATAGGAACACAGGCAATGTAGAGAATAAATGGACGGAGATATAAAAAACCCTTATGACAGCTGGTGAAGGCTCCTTACCTCCAAGCAAAATTAAGAAAAAGGAATGGATGACAAACGAAATTATGCATCTCATAGAGGAAAGGCGAAGAAATAAAATAAACAAGACAAAATACAAAGCAGTGAACCGTGATATTAAGAGAAAAATTAGAGAAGCCAAAGAGAACTGGGTTCTGGACAACTGCAAGGAAATAGATAAATATGATAGAAAGTATGATAGCTTTAACATGAATAACAAGATCAAGGAAATAACAGGTAAAAAAGTGAAACAAGCATCCATCGTAAAGGACAAAAAGGTAAAATAATTACAGATTTAAATAAAAAACTGGCAAGATGGACAGAATACATTGAAGAACTTTTTGCAGACGAAAGACCAGAAATAGCAGTGACAGAACCAACAGACGACACAACAGGGCCTGAAATCCTAAAAAGCGAGGTAGAATATGCTATAAGGAACACAAAAGGGGGTAAAGCTGCAGGACCAGATGAAATTCCTGTAGAATTGTTAAAACTTATAGACGACGACGCACTTGAAATAATAGTGAACCTCTTTAACACAATTTATAGAACAGGCATCATACCAAAGAAATGGCTCTCCTCTACTTTTGTCACAATCCCGAAGACGAATAACGCCAGAGAGTGTTCAGACCAAAGAACTATAGCATTGATGAGCCACACACTAAAAGTATTTTTAAAAATAATTCACAAAAGAATATTTAATAAATTAGAAGAGGACATAAGCACCACACAGTTTGGATTCAGAGGTGGACTGGGAACACGGGAAGTTTTGTTTGGTATGAGTGTGTTAATTCAAAGATGTTTGGAAGTAAACCAAGACCTCTACGTAGGTTTCATAGATTTTGAGAAGGTCTTCGATAAAGTCAGACACCAAAAGCTGTATGAAATCCTAACAAGCAAAAACATCGACAGTCGCGACATTAACATCATATCCAGGTTGTACTGGGGACAAACAACAAAAATCAAAGTTGATAATGAGTTAACCGAAGAAATTGAGATTCGTCGAGGTGTGCGTCAGGGTTGTGTGCTTTCTCCACTATTATTCAATATATATAGCGAAACAATATATCAGGAAGCGCTCCTAGAGCAAAACATTGGTATGAACATTAACGGAGAGTTAATTAACAATATACGATACGCTGATGACACGCTAATAGTAACAGATAACCTAGCAAATTTACAGTTTTTGATGGAAAACATAAACACTCATACCAATTAGTATGGTCTAGAACTGAACATCAAAAAGACTAAATTCATGATTGTAACAAATAAGCTATACACCAAAATGAATTTAATCATAAATTATCAGCCAGTTGAAAGAGTTACGTCCTACAAATATTTAGGGGTTTGCTTCAATGATACTAATGACCAGACAAGAGAAATCAAGAGGCGAATAGAGATAGCGAGACAATCGTTTGTCAAAATGAAAAAGTTCCTATGCAGCCGGGACATAAATATAAACTTAAGAACAATAATGTTAAGGTGCTATGTTTTCTCCGATCTGCTGTACGGCATGGAAGCCTGGACACTAAAAAAGATAAACATAAAAAACATTAAGGCATTCGAGATGTGGTGTTACAGGAGAATGTGGAAAATACCATGGACAGAAAGAGTTACAAATCAAGATGTTCTGCTGAAGATGGGGAAGGAATACGAAGTCGTAAAAACCATATAATAGAAAAAACTTGAATATCTAGGCCACATAATGAGAGGAGAATAGTACCCTCTGCTTAGACTCATAATACAAGGAGAAATCTCGGAAAAGAGAAATATAAGACGTAGGAGTATTTCCTGGTTGCGACATTGAAGAGAGTGGTATGGGTGCAGTTCAATACAGGTGTTCTGAGCTGCAGCCTACAAAGTAAAGATTGCTGTGATGGTAGCCAACCTCCGATAGAAGACTTACTGCAAGAAGAAGAAGAAACATATTGAGGGCCAAATATATTGTATTTGGTATTAAGCTGATCGCTAAAAATCGCATAATAAAATGTCGATAAAGAAGCAAAGAAAAACTTAAAATGAGAGGGGACAAAACCAGTCAGCCGAGGGAACCTTTCAACGGTGCGATGTTGAGCTTGGATCTGCTATCTATGTGTATAATAAACAATATTACGGCTCCTAACTAAGGATCTGAGCACAAAACTAACTCTAAAATTTGGATCAAAAATACAACAAGGGCTGATATCCAAAGTCTGTAGACAAGCAAAGTAAAGAGAAAGTTATTGCCTTACTTAAACCTGGCAAAAACTCCACAAAAGCTATCGGCCAATATATTTATTTATTCTGTCAGTTATAAAAAATACTTCTGCATGTGATCCTTAATATAATTTTACTGATAATAGAAGAAAAACTCAAATTAAAAGACTAAAGTGGCAATAGACAGGGAAGATCACGTACGTCACAAATACTAAATCATGCCCAACACAGCAAAGACGGGTACGAAAGATATCAGGTATGAGGAGTGGTATTTGTCAATCTAAATGCCGCTTACGACACCTTAAATTAGAGGGCATTTCCAAAAACTATGTGACATTGCCTTAGGTAATAAACTCACTTGTATTATCCGCGTATGCCTACACAACAGAAGATTTTTCGTATTACATAATGGTAAAAATAACAGATGGACAACGCAGAAGAACGGTCTCCTTTTGGTAGCGTAATGGCACCTACACTGTATAATATTTACACAATTCATACCAGTAAATACGTTACGGCCTTCTTAAGCTAATTCTCCAAGGGAAGGTTAATGGTAAGAGAGGACCGGGAAGAAGACGCATTTCCTGGCTTCAAAATTTACGAAAGTGGTATAACACGACTACCACTGAACTGTTCCGCGCTGCAGTGAACAAAGTGAAGATAGCCGTGATGATCGCCAACATCCGGAACGGATAGGCACTTTAAGAAGAAGATACCAGTAAATACTAGAACTTTTATTAGGTAGACGATCTATATTGTTGCACAACAAAAAACTTTAATGTCCCTAACAGAGACGCTTTTACAAATCTAAACATCCAATAGTATCATGAAATGTTTAAACTCTGGACTTGCTATAAATACCTTGAAGATAGTTTGAATCAAACTTTGTCATTCACAGAACTTTGTTTAAAACTAAGAGGTAAACTGAGGACCAGAAAAGTAATCTCTGAAAACTTGTCAGCTAAATTGCTAAGAAGCGCATCCTTCCATCCTTAAAACGTAGACGCTTGCACTCTATGCTTCTGCTGCCGAATATACCTTGTAAGTATAGATGATACCAACACATACTTAACACATAGATTTAGCTATAAATTAGTCAGCCAAATTCAGCGGATATTAAGACACACACATTCATACATAAGCTCTACAATATCTTAGCTATCAATTCACCTAATATCCGAAGATAAGTATCTATAGAATAAAAGATACAAAGTCTAGAATCGCAACATCCACTCAACGAATACCAGACCAATTTATGACTAAAATCGAGAAAACACTGACCAGATCAACACATATACACATTGCAAGAAATAAAAAAAAAGATAAGAAAATATCACTTTTAGCACTTAAATATTTATTTTAAGATAACCCATCCAGAATTATAATAATATGTAGTACACAGAAAAAATCATAAATAAAATAATAAAGAAGCTATATAAAAGATATCGTAAAACAATGGATGAAATAAAAGACATTCTTATTAATCCTATCCTTAAATAAATCGTACAAAGACATACTCATGTTAAAAAATACATTAGGAAATTTCAGCATATGAAAAACACATCCAATTTGGTAATGAAATCCTTTTGTATTTATAAAGCTATTTTTAGAACAGCATGTACCTACCAAAAACAGGTATTTGGTAGTATACATATCTATTACATATTGCAATGTGTATGAATGATAAAAAAATCAGGAGTCCGTATAAACCGTTTAAAATATATAAAATGTATATATCAAGAACGCTGGAGCTCTACGGCTTAACTGCATAGTTGCCAAACTATCAGAGCTTACTTAAACCGATATTCTTATGGTTCCAATATACAGTCAAGAAGATCTGAACGACCCCTATAATATATACACGTGAACTAAGCGAAATACATTTATGATACAGGGGTACTTATGAGCTCCAAAATTTTATTAAGAATTATGAAACTATACATCTTAACGAATCAACAGAGCCAATATTATGGAATGGTCAAGTGAGCTCCGTATATTGGTGTCCACTTGACCACGGAGCTCAGTTGAACCTGAATTTTAACATGGGCGGAGTTCACTTTATGCCGTAAATATATATATATATATATATATATATGTGTATATATATATATGTGTATATATATATATATATAATATATATATATATATATATTATTTTGTAGTGTTAATACCCGGATACAATTTCTATATATATATATATATATATATATATATATATATAATATATATATATAATATATATATATATATATATATATAATACCCGGATACCATTTCTATTTATATCGTAAACCGGAGACTTTACGAAGAAATCCTGAAACCCGTCGATTTTTATTTTTAAATAAGCTATTCGTAAGAATACATTTTTATTTTTGACGTCATCTATGTGAGCGTGATGACGTCATTGCTAAAATTTTTGAATAGAAAGGGGGGTATTGTAATACATCATTTGAAAGGTCTTTTAAATACCTATTCAGCTATATCAATATGTCTAAGTAATTAAAGTTTGTAATTGTTTAAAAAAATGATTAAATTTTTATTATTACAATAAATATTTATTAAGTTTTATTCAATAAATACAACGAAACCTAAATTAAGTGCTCAAATTGTTAACCTTCAACTAAAATACAATGAGAAAGGCGTGCCGCGAACTCTTCTATAATATTCTCTAAAACTTCCGGAGTTATTTGAACAACCTCATTACGTATTCTTTTTTTCAGTTCATTAATATTTTGTGGTCTATTTTGATACACCTTACTTTTTAAATATCCCCATAAAAAGAAATCAAGAGGATTCAAATCAGGTGACCTAGGCGGCCATTCTATTGTTTCTCTTCGACCTATCCACCAATTTGGAAAGACGTTGTTTAAGTAGTTGCGTACCAAGACAGCATAGTATGGAGCCATAAATCATTTCTGTTTGGAAACAACCGGTTCAATTCTGGAAGCAAGAAATTTTGAAGAAATTCTAAATATCGAGGACCTGTTAAGTTTTCTTCGAAAAAGTATAGTTCAATACACCTATTATCTATTATTCCCACCCGAACATTAATTTTCTCTGGGTATTGAGTACGGTACTCTTGCATCCATTGTGGATTTTCCGTAGCCCAGTACCGATTAATTTGACGATTGACATGACCGTTTAGTAGAAATGTAGCTTCATCAGAAAAAATAATCTTTTTTAAAAACATCGGATCTCTATTATTTCGTTCCATTCTAATGTCACAAAATTCAATTCGTTTATCAAAATCATCATCTATAAGTTCTTGTACTAAACTTACGTTGTAGGGATGCCACTTTTCCTTCTTTAGCTGTTTAAGACCTGTTGAATAATCCATGTCATTATCTAATGCTACTTGCCGTGAAATGTTATGAGGATTATCTTGAAAAGCTAACAGCACGTCTACTTGTTGGTTTTCAGATATTGGTTTTCTACTACCTTTAGGAAGGTCTTTAACATGACCCGTTTCTCTAATTTGTTTCTCAATTTTGCTTACAGTGGATTATGAAATTAGTTCTCGACGGGAGTATTTATTATTAAATAACGCACATACTTTTTTCGGCGTACGTTTTTTATCTCCATAACTAATCATTATGAGAATTTCAATTCTTTGCCTTTCAGTTAGCTTTATGTTCAAAGATACAAAGACTTTTTGAATACGTTTACTGCAATAATACTATTAATCACTTAACAGAAAGATAATTAAGTTTGAATGTCGTTTGAAAGTAAATATTTATTAAGTATTCATATGATGTATTATTAACATCCAAAAATAAATTGTATAAAGGCCATCACTGGTAATGAAATGTCTTTTTTATCTACTTTTTACCTTTTTAAAAAACTAGTTACCTTATCAATATGAAAACTGATCAGTTCTCCTGAAACATCAAGACGAAGCAGAACTAATCTGACTTGACAATGGCAAGTGTGACCTTGCCGAAACGTCGTCAAAACAATGGTTTTTCTAAAAACCAAAATTACTTAACGCGGAGTCAAACCCGGAAAACAACTGAAATCACTTATAGCTCCCGCGGAAGTTTCAAATCCAATATATACATATATATATATATATATATATATATATATATATATATATATATATATATATATATATATATATATATATATATATATATATATATATAAGAGTAAGAAAAAAGAAGTACTTGTGACTCGTTTGGAAAAAATATAACACTGTTTTTGATGGGTTGGAGTCAATAAAAGGGGCTATTTGTTGACTATTTTTTACTCGAGCTTTCAATTGTGATTACAATTTTTATCAAGAGCTTCTAAAAATACAAAATATCTTACAAAGTTGAACTAGAAATAAATAATGTTGTTGTTAACTCACCAAATAAAATTAGTTATTTATATAAAACTGCTGCTAACATTATTACAAAAAATATTATTAAAAAAATGTCCTATTCTAATAAATGTTTCTCTGACAAATTTAGATAAAGTTTCTTAACAAAAAACAATTGGATTTATAAACAAAAATTGAATAGCTACAATTCAGCCTAAATGACGTAAATAACAACTTAAAAATTTTTATTTTTGACATATTGTCAAAAATAAAATTTTTGTTTAAAAATTCTTCTTTGTTTAGTAACAAAAAAGAAGAAGATTTATTCATCATTGATAGATGCCCGAAAAAATGTAACAAATACATGGAAAATTCAAAATGTGATATTTTACTGACTGCATAAATTAAATAGAAATTATATAATTATAAATTTTGCTTAAATTTTGAATTTCTGACCTTTTGTTTAAATTATTATCACTTTTGCTAATACAAACCATTTCCAAAAAATTCTTTTAAATTTATTACTTTCATTACATAAAATTTTAATATTATCAAAATCCATAATATGGTCTTTGTCTATTACATGCTCTGCCAAAGCACAAGATGGTTTCTTAATTCTACAATCACTCTTGTGAGAAATAATGCGATTTGAATTATTATTATAATCAAATCGCATTATTTCTCACAAGAGTGATTGTAGAATTAAGAAACCATCTTGTGCTTTGGCAGAGCATGTAATAGACAAAGACCATATTATGGATTTTGATAATATTAAAATTTTATGTAATGAAAGTAATAAATTTAAAAGAATTTTTTTGGAAATGGTTTGTATTAGCAAAAGTGATAATAATTTAAACAAAAGGTCAGAAATTCAAAATTTAAGCAAAATTTATAATTATATAATTTCTATTTAATTTATGCAGTCAGTAAAATATCACATTTTGAATTTTCCATGTATTTGTTACATTTTTTCGGGCATCTATCAATGATGAATAAATCTTCTTCTTTTTTGTTACTAAACAAAGAAGAATTTTTAAACAAAAATTTTATTTTTGACAATATGTCAAAAATAAAAATTTTTAAGTTGTTATTTACGTCATTTAGGCTGAATTGTAGCTATTCAATTTTTGTTTATAAATCCAATTGTTTTTTGTTAAGAAACTTTATCTAAATTTGTCAGAGAAACATTTATTAGAATAGGACATTTTTTTAATAATATTTTTTGTAATAATGTTAGCAGCAGTTTTATATAAATAACTAATTTTATTTGGTGAGTTAACAACAACATTATTTATTTCTAGTTCAACTTTGTAAGATATTTTGTATTTTTAGAAGCTCTTGATAAAAATTGTAATCACAATTGAAAGCTCGAGTAAAAAATAGTCAACAAATAGCCCCTTTTATTGACTCCAACCCATCAAAAACAGTGTTATATATATATATATATATATATATATATATATATATATATATTATATATATATATATATATATATATCACCATGAACAGGTCAGTCGATTTTGCTTTGACACTTTGTTAATGGAACCCTCGGAGCGAATATGGAGAGATATCTCAGGTTCTTCGTCTCTATTTAAACCACTCTTGCATCTCCTGGCAGCATCCAACATTAATTGGATTCGACGGTGGTATGGGGCATTGTTAGGGACATTAACAGCAAGTTTCGTAGTTATTATCAATATACCCGTAGTATTTGTCAATGGAACATTTCACAATCTGATCCTTCTACTCATGTACGGCACAGCGAAAACAGCTTTGCCTCTATAGGCAAATAAACGAAATGAGCATTGTGACCTTTATTATTTACTGCAGATTACTACGCATATTTACTGTGACCTTTAGAGATCCCCATACGGGGATTTATATATGTGAAAATTCTTAGAATGTCATAATCAATAGAGATCTTAAACAATATTTCGCAATTTCACTCAGTTCCGGTGAACAGTTTAATACGAACTCATTTCAATAATCACAGTACCTATGAGCCATCACAGCTCAAGATCAACCATGGAGTGCGTTCAGCAATTATATTAAGGCATTCCAATCCGTAATAATAAGGTGGCTCCCATTATCCACCGGCTCTTATTACCCCCATCAGATATGCCTAGTTATCTATTTTCCAGATCAAACACCTTGACGATAATGAAAATCAATTGTTTATTACATGTTACCAATCGATTGCCACCAACCTGCGACAAACTTAACTTAAAAATAGTTGGTATATTTTAATAAAATTAAAATAGTAATTTAGCCTAAAAGATGTAACCAAAAATATACTTACGATGTATTAGATTTCTCTGAGTAATAATACTACTCCTCAGACGCGTTATCTAAATTAGACTGACCAATAGTGACCAAACCAAAACAGTTTCAGTTTGTCTTGTAGTCTACTCTTGAAAAATAAATTTAGAGTGGGGTGCGTTTGCATTAAATTTAAATACTTAGTAAGACCCGATTACAAAATGAAAAATCAAGTATGGGAATTTTGATACTTATAACTTATAAGAATTTTGATATTTATAACCCAGCACCTCCTTGTATTTACTGGGTTATAAAATTGCAATGAAGCTGTACTGTATTTTATATTGTTGTAAATGCATTTCAGTCGAGAACTAACTAGGATTTGATATTGTATATCTTTAAAAATACGATTTCTACGATAACCGGACTAAGCGCATTCGATAGAGAATTTTCCAAGGATAGGAAGATAGGAAGGACACATCTGAAAAAGTGATTGTAACAAATATGTCCCTCATTACTGTAGATCAACTAGCACTAAACAATATCTTTTACAAGAGTGGCAAATTTATACAAATTTTATGTTGATGACTGGTGTAAAACAAAATCTATCAATCCACTTTTTATTACTTTCAATGAAGCATTAGAAAAGATTTCTTTAATGCGACCAAAAAAAAACCAGTGCGGTAAATGCGCCGCATTTAAAGTAGGGCATATATCTAAGAACGAATACAATTTACATCATATTAAAAGGAATGAGGCACGTCAAGAAAAGGATCGTGATAACGCTCTTGTTTTCACTGTTGACTTACAAGCTGTACTGATGGCTCCTAAATCAAAAGTTTCGAGCCTTTACTATAAAACAAAATTGTGCGTAAACAATCTTTGTTTCTTTAACTTAAGGAATAAAGATGAATTTTGTTACATTTGGAATTAGACGGAAGGTAATGTTTCTGCAGAAGAGTTTGCCACCATTTTTTCCGACTTTATTACCAACAAAATTTTGCCTACACTTGATCGAACTGCTGATTACGGAGACACAAAAATAATTTTGTATAGCAATGGTGGTAACTACCAAAATAGAAACGTAACTGTTTTAAATGCCTTACCGAATACAGTTGTGAAAGAAAACATGACTATTGAACAAAAGTACTTAGAAGTTGGGCACATCCAAATGGAGGCAGAACTCCATACATTCCACAATTGAAAGGTATTTAAAGAGCACAACAATCAACGTGCCAGTAGATTACGTGGGAATATGTTAAAGATTCCCAAAAAATATTATATAACTTATTTAAATCATACTTTCTCTAAGTCAATAAAGAAACATTAGTTTCTGAAAAGAATCTATCCCAGTAAGAAAAAAGGTGACCTAAAAGTAAGTCTTCACAAGTATTTATTTTATGTAAATTCCTATTATGTAATTATATTAGGTTGTAGATGTGCGTGCGTTAAGATATAATGCAAACGGTCAAATTAATTTATAAATTACGGTTTGGCGATGATTGGAAATTATTACCCCAGAGGCTCAGCTCCGGAATTGTACCTTGTTCATTACTTCAACTAGACCAACCTTATTCTGAAAGACTGAAGAATTCAAGTAGGAAGTATAATGATCTACAGGATATAAAACATATTTTACCTAATGACTACTTCATAATCATACTTTCTACGATGATTTACCTCATGAATAATATGTAAAACAGTAAAAACATAATTAAAGTGATTTTTAATATAGCATTTTGTATACTTGCTTATAATTTTGTTGTCAAGTTCAAAAGATTTAATATTACATATAAGGAAATTTTGCTAACTCCCAAAAAGTGTAAATAAAAATTAATTGCGTTGATAAAATCGGTTTATGGATGTATACATATATTACTTAGAATTATATTTGATGTTATAAATATTGCTAATTAAGAGAACAATGATTTTTCATTGATGCTACAGTTTTTAAACTTTAAACTCTACTGTAAAATCTGTTATACCTAATGGACTTAGCACATTTACGCTCTTAACCGACGTTATGTTGTTTTGTTAGGCGCGATAATGCCGTAAATAGCTTATAACGTCAGTTGAGAATAAGGCGTTGTAGAAATGATAAATGGCATTCATTATTAAGTTTTTCTACGGAATTAGCAGTTGTTTTGGTAAATTTAAAATTATATGAAGTAAGTATATGTAGTTTACTCATTTTAAAATTTTGTTGATGGATTATTGTAAGGATATACAAAATACGACAGTATTGATTTTACATAATCTCAAATGTTTTTTCTTACATTTAAATAATGGAAAGTGGTGATTTAATTAAAAAAAAAGTTTTTTTTTTAAATCCGTAAACTAATTTTTGACACCAAATTCAGATTTTTGCTTTAATCTGTGCCTTTATTAAGAATAGAAATAAAATCTTAACTGTCTTTTCCTTTTTATTTTTTTTTAATTGAAGTTTGTCTTTCAGATCATAGATAATTTACCAAATATGAGTAAAAACGAAGCGTATGCCAAACAAAAATAAAAAGTTGGCAGAGGTAGAGTTGCTCCAATTAATAGAAAAGGGGGATTCTGATAACATTTTTTTACCCCTTTCAGAATAAAACCCAAGTGAAAAAGAACAATTTAATAAAAGGTTTGTTCCAACACGCTACTTACGGTACGGTTTCGAAACGGTCACGAAACTGTTTGGCATCGATTTTATGCGCATGCTCCAACTTTGCACCGTTTGATTACCGATGCGAAGATTAGACGAGTTGGAACGGATTTTGGCACTAAACAAAGCACCGCTTATTCTGTGGCACTGGTGATTGTTTGGGTTGAGTTCGGGCCATTCTTTTAAAACAGAGGCCAAAAAAATAAAGAAGAATTGGCTATTTGTTTGCTTGATGCCTCCTCGCTTGCCATGATACTAAAACAAACAAGATAAGTCAACGCGCATCTTACTGTGACGCAATCCTGAGACTAATTTAATGACAGCAAGTTAATTGCTATGTTCATGTTTATTATGTTGCTGTGTTATCGAGTTTTCTATTCTGTAAATTTTAAAATGTAGTGAATGATTTATTTATTGATCTAGTAAAGTCGTTGTATATTATATTGTTATATAAATCTTGTGGTGAAAACATTCAGTTTACTGTGGTAATATCACCCAATTTGTTTGTCGCATGCAACTTCCTCTCAACTACCTGTAGCTACTTTATAAAAAAGACTAATAATTATTTGTGTGCCATAATGTATTGTGCAGTGGTGGGTTGTTTAAACAATAATAATAAAAAAAGTAAAACTTTCGACGTGTCGTTTTTTTGAGTTTCCTAGAGACAAACAAATGCCTAAACTATGGGTCTCCAAAAAATTTAATGTAGAAACCTCTAGAATATATGGTATTGGTAGGAAAAAGATAATATTCGTATTTTAGGATTACGCAGACTTATTACAGTTTTATTTGAAATGTCTTTAATTTTCCAAATGAAACTTGGGTATTAGTACTACATATTTTATGAATAAGCTGACTGTATGATATCCTAGTGCTGTTTTTTTTTTATTAAATATGTAGCTTTAATGATTTTAATTTTTTTGTAGGCATATGCCATCTCAAGTTAAATAAAAATTATGTAAAGTCTTTCCTTTTAACTTTAAATTTTTCCATTAGCTGTTTTATAATAAAAATTGCTATTGTCAACTTGCCTTATATATATATATATATATATATATATATATATATATATATATATATATATATATATCCAAATTAACTTTAATCTACTTTTATTTCTAGAAAGTTGAACTAATTTGTGTTAGATTTCACCATGAGGTGAAAAAGTTTCTGAACAAAATTAAGCAAATGTTTACTGGAAATAACTATTTCAAATCAAATAAAACACTAAATAGCTATTTTTAAAATTTATTCTTTGAGGGGGGCCTTATTGGTGCAACGGGGAAGGTAAAACCCCTCTAAACCCTTAACACAACCGAAACACTTAACCTCACTTAATAAAACGGCCACGCGAGACGCGAACTAAAATGTGAATTTTTGCTGATGCCGCTTAATGTGCAGGTCAGTCCAAACCTGGTCCAAACGGTAATAGGTTTTGCCCGCGTACTGAAATGACGGTTTCGAAACCGTACATTGAACGATCACGAGTTCAGTTGGAACGCCAAAGGGACGGTACGATGAACGGTCCATTTTCAGTTGGAACGCATTTTATGTATTGCGCAGAAGCGTTACCGTACACTGTACGGTCTCTGCATGAGTTGGAACAAACCCAAAATGTAACTTGAATGTGATTCAAGCTTATTGGATTAAAATGTACAACAATCGGTAGAATCTAACGACCAGCAAAATAATGGCGATGAATGATACAAAGTTGATAATTCTCATTTACGTCTCGATACATCTTGTTTCCTGATAATAAATCATATTTCTATAATGATTGTTATCCCCAAACTAGAACCGAACTAACTCTTTTTCATGTATACAGGAAACTGATCAAAACTAACAGAAATGCTGCCCAAGTAAAAAATACACAATGTTCTAGCAGATCATCCAGAATTCTTGCATGGAAACCTACCAATAAGGAAAACATTTTAAAATTTTTGGTTGTGTTATGTATATGAGAAAATTTTACTTTTATTTCTTCTGTAATGACCAAAAACAGATTTCACATTTTTTCGAGATTCTTACATTTGTTAATAACACGATTGCTTTACAAACCGATCGCTTCCATAAAATTAGAAAATTATTACAAATGACACAGTTACGTTTTGCCCAACAATGTAATCCTGGCTCAATACTAGTTGTTGATGAAAGTATGATTCCCTTTCGAAGAAGACTTTTTTTCAAAACACATATACCTGTAATGCTGCAAGTTATAACCTAAAAATGATTAAGCATACCGCTAAAATGGCTAATAAAGGGCAAAATGTATCGAAAAAAATTGTACTAGATTTAGCAAAAGACGATCTATAAAAAGGAAGAGTTGTATTAACACGTTTTTTTGCCTTAAGCAAAATAATTGGTAGATGCTAATAGTCCCTTACTAGGGACACTACGTAAGAATAGAAAATATATTCTATGAGATATACGCAAAATTAAAAAAAGAGATAATTGGTAAGAAACATCGTGATGGCATTATAATAGGCAAATGACATGATAAACCTGATGTTCTCGTGATGACTACAACAATGAAAAATATGATATCTCAGATCAATTCGCAAGCTATTTTTCACCTCTAAGAAATACTGTTTGCTTGTACCAGAAAGCTGCAATTTAAGTTTTGTTAAATACGGCTACTGTCATCAATAGTTTAATAGTATATAATACTTTTAGCACACCAAAACGGCGAGCTTGTTATTTCGGAAAATGCTAATCTTTAGTTTGGGCAATTATAGTCTGATTCCTAAACGTATTACTACTTTAAAGCAAAGGCCTGAAACAGTTGCAACAAAAGGCAGTAAAGAAGCTCAAAAAAAAAACTCAAACTTGTTTCTACATTTTGTAATGTTTGCGAAAAATTTTACTGTGACATGTTTTACAAAAAACAATAAGTTGTTTACGATAACTGGTGATACTAGCATACATGTATATGTTACTGCAGTGCATTAGGATCACCCGTAATCTTGCTATTAAAAAAAGTATAAAACTTATTTTGTAGTATTAACCATTTGTATAAATAAATATTGTTTTGTAATCATTTTTCACTTTAGCATCTGGGGAACTTACCTAACACTCTTATGGTGGTGACCAATGTAATAACAGTTAAAGGATATTTTAAAATTAATTTAAAAATATGCCGGAAATTAAAACACCCATGACATAATTGATGGATTCGACCGTTACTTGATGAAAATTCATTTAATGTAACAATAAAACAATGAAAACCTCACTTGAGAAAGGCAATCAGCCGAAATAGCTGTAGTGATAAGATTTAAAATAAATTTTGTGGAAGTTTAAAAACAAAAATTTTAGTGTTTTATTGTTACCCATAACATAGTTTAAGTCATCGACAAAAACGAAAGGTTACTGGTTTTGTTCTGAAAAGTAACTGAAAGATCGAAAAATATGTGACAACTTATAAATATTGGGAAAAACAAAAAAAAAACACATGTCTTCTTAGGGTGCCTGTCCATTCCGAACGTTGGCGATAATTCTGGCTATGACTTTGTTGGTTGCTCTACGAAATAGCTGTGATAAGGTCTTTCTAGACCATGCTTTCAAGATAAGATATTCTTCTTCGTCCTGGAGCCTTTTTTCCTTAAATTTTACCTTGCAAAATGCATTGAAGTAGCTTATATCTGTCTTGATTTATTATTATATGTCCCAAGTACTGCAGCTTACGGGCCTTCACGAAGTTGACTAAATCCGCAATTGTGTTTATCTCCAACAGTTCTTCCTCATTGGTGACTTTGTCTGTCCATGGTATCTTTAGGATCCTTCTGTATAACCAAAGCTCAAAAGCCTGAAGTTTTGATAAAGTTTTCGTCTTTAATGTTCACGTTTATACTTCGTATAGAAGCACTGAGTACACAATATTTAAGGAACCTTATTTTTATTTCTAGGTTGAGGTCGTGACCCCACGGTCGAGAAGAATTTTGTATTTTCTATTTTAGTTCATATGTTCTACTTGTTTCCGCTATTTTTTTTTATTAAGTTGTGCAGCCCAGCCCTTCTATGGTATTGGAAAACACTAAGTAAGATGATATAAAAATTACTAAAAATTTTTACTAAGAATTGTAAGAACGAGAAAAATTTCCAGTCCTCAATCAAAGTCAAATACCAATAGTCCAAAACGTAGGCACAGGGACATTCCAGATATCACAATAGAAGAGATTAAGAAAACTCTCTCGGAGATAAAAAAACAATAAATCTCCTGGAGAAGGTGGGATAGTCTGGAATATATTAAAGGAATAGAAGAAACGTTAATAAATTTGTTGAAAAAGATATTTAACAAGATGTGTATATACAATGGCATACTACAATGATAAACATAACGCACAAAAAATGTGAGATTTGAGATCTTAAGATCAATTAGTTTTCTCTCCCATACATACTAACTATTCTGAACAAACAACTTGTAAAGAAAAAAGAAAATTTGTCAAAAAAAAGGTTTTAACCAATGTGTTTTAAAGGTCCTTACATATGGTGCCAAAACACTAAATCTGCAAAAAAAGAACAATAAATAAAATATGAGTTACACGATAAGCTATGAAAAGATTAGTGTTAGATATTAACATCAAAAATGAAGTACCAAACCTAGAAGGTATTCACAACAGGAGTTACGGATTCATTTCAAATAATAGACATGCGGCCAGATTTACGGATAACAGTTGAACCAGAAAGTTTCTGAAATGACAAAACAACAAGCATATCGAAGCAGAGGATAACCATCGACTAGATAGACGGACGATATAAAGCGCATCACCACAAATTGGATGCAAGGACCTGAAGATATAAATAGGCAAAACATTTTACGGGAGTCCTATGTTTAGCAGTGGAAGAATATAAGCTAATTAATAATAATAAATAAGCCTTTGTCTTGTTCTATGTTCCCAAATTATATGTATTGTTGTCATAAACCTTTTTCATTATACTTTCGTATTTCTATCTTTAATTTACTTTACTCATTTTTGTGTAGTTTCTCTTTTCCTATTTTTTAATATAGGTTCTTCTTTACATCAATCAGGAAACAATCTTTTCGTTTTGCTTAGTTTTGACCCTTCTCATGTCGCAACTTTCATCTTTCTAGTATTTTTGAGCCCGACAAGAAAAAAGACTAAAATATACCAAAACTCTCACTTTACTATCAAATCACCATTTTACAATACAAATTTGACTATCCCCTTCTTCTAGATGGGCTCCTTTTCCTAGAACGACTTCTTCGTCTGCTTCGGCTGCGTTTTCCTCTACCTCTGCGACCTCTACCTCGCCCTCTCCTTCTTCCTCGACGACCTCTTCGTCCTCTGCAGGCAATAGTCGTTGCTTTTCCACGATTTCTTATCAAACTTCCCAAAGTGTATCTAAAAAATAAATGCTTGATTTAGTATGTCTTCATGATAAAGAAAAAAAGTATAATGGAAAAAATGGGGGAAAACTAGAACACAAAATGGAAAACACTAGAACACATTCTGGGAAAAACTGAAAAAAAGTACAACACCTTTTAAATCTTAAGTACAAAAGCCAAATAGAGAAAAGAGTCCTATATAAACTAATCTGTATAAAACGTTTTTTAAAAAACATTGTATGGAATCGTTACGAGAACATAAACGAAATTTTGCTTAAAACAATATCTAAAATCTTTTTGATGAGGACACAACATGACAATGAAAAAAGACTGGTAAGTGGAAATAACGTATTTTTATGAAAATAGTGAATTGAATCAAGAGGATTTGAAAGATAGTTCTTACATTTTATTCTTGTTCTTATGAGTGTGACTTTAATACGCCGTGAGGACAGCAACTATTTGGGAGATAAAATATATTCCAAATATATAAAAAATAATAAAAAAATTAATAATAGACTTCGAAATAATAAACTTATCAAATTTTTGTAAATTTTAAATCAATTCACTAATGTATTTATAATGTTTTCAACGTGAAACGGATCGGGATTTGACAACTTTATAGTTGGCCAACACATGCAAAATGCAAACAGCCAGTCACATCAAACCAAATGAATTGTTACTTGCTAACGTAGATTCTAAACAAAAGAAAAGGTCAACCATAAATCAACAATATACAGAGTTATTCACAAATCTCCTCACAAATACCAGGTATGTACAATATGCAAACAACTCAACCCATTACATCTTTCACCAATATGATATTTCCCCTGAATTACAAAACAATATATAAATAAAAAAATGCAACTCACAATACATATAAATAACAGAAGTAGCCAACAATAGTAAAGAATATCATTAACAAGTGATGGTGAACAAGAAACTGCAAATATGTCAAAAACTCATGGCAAGTAGCAAACGCAAAGAAAATCACGTCAAATGTGAAAATAGACAAAAATGATGATACTACTACACTATTGAACAAATATAATACCCTAACAGATGCCTAAGAAAATAAAACCAACCAACATAAAACAGCGCTAAAGAAATCTAACCAGCAAAGGAAAAGAAGATCAGACAACACATATTAACAGATAATAGAGAGTGTAAAAAATAAGAATATAGAATAATTCGAGGAAGATTGAAAGCTCTGTGTAGAAGGAAAAAGAGATACCACAATTAGTTGAAATTAAAAAAGATAGAAGAGAAGTTTAAAAAGAAAGAGGTGAGGTCGTTCTATCTTATATGAAATGTAAAGACGGAAATTTAATTAGCGATTCGGTAGAAATAATGACGGAATGGAAAAAACATTTTGAAGAATTAAAATATGAAGAAATGAAAAATAACAGAAGTCCTGGTAAAAATGACATATGCATAGAAATTATCAAGTTTGGTGAAGAAAAACTACAAAGAAAAATATATCAGCTACTAGTGCAAGTATGGGAATGGGAATTAATGCCATCGGAGTAGTATGAGGTTCGCATATGCCCTCAGCATAGAAAAGGAGACAAACTGAAGTGTTACAACTATAGAGATATAGCCTTACTAGACACGGTATACAAAATCTTGGCAAGAATATTAAGAAATAAACTAAATTGCTACACGGAAAGAATCCTACATGAATGCGAGGCCGGCTTTAGAAAAGACAGATCTACTGTAGACCAAATCTTCTCATTAAAGAAGATACAAACGACTTGTTATAAAGGTAAAGTTCCCCTACATGTTTTGTTTGTGAATTTTAGACAAGCATATGATAGAGTTCATAGAGTCAAAATGTATCGAGCAATGGAACATTTGGATATATCAAAGAAACTGATACGGCTAGTAAAAATGACATTAAATAACTAAGTGTGAAATTGCTTGGCAGGGTCACATATCAGATCAATTTACGGTTGCAAAAGGCTTAAGACAGGGAGATCCTTTATCCACTACATTATTCAACTTAATGTTAGAAACTGTAATCAGAAAATGCAACATGAAGGTGGAAGAAAGAATCATGAAAAATGAGCACCAGTGCTTGGCATTTGCTGACTATTTAACGAAACGACCCTAGCAAAAACCGAGAAAGAATTAAGAAAAGAAAATCATCAAAGAAGTACAGAAATTCGGATTGGAACTAAATGAAGACAAAACCAAATATATGATCATGGGAGGAACAGAAGGGAAAAAAGAAGACTTTAGTGTGAGGTCTGTAAGTGGTAAAGCTATAGTTTTAAAAGGGTGGACAAATTTTAATACTTGGGTGTATTTTTCGATGAAAATGGAAAAGAGAAATGGGAGCACGAAGCCAGAATAGAAAAAGGGAATAAAAAATTAGGGAGTTTATGAGCCTTACTGAACTCAAAATACGTTTCTAGACAAGGTAAACTCAGAGTATATAAAACAGTAATTCGGCCACAGTAACATATTAAGCCAGTGAGACATGAATATTAAACAAGAAGGAAGAGGATACTCTGGAAAGATGGAAAGGGAAAATATTGAGACGCATATTCGGAGGACGGAAGACAGAAGATGGTTGGGAGAGAAGAACCAACAATGAATTAATGGCTTTATACAAAGAACCTACCATTACAAAGTTCAAGTCATAAAGAATCAGATGGTTGGGACATGTGAAAAGAATGGCAGCAAACATAATGCTTAAACTAGTAATAACCAGAAAACTAATTGGCCACAAAAGAAGAGGTAGACCCAGAACGAGGTAGATTAGTAAAGTGGAGGAAGACCTTAAACACGTGAAGGTGAGGGACTGGAAAAGAAACGCAAAAAATAGAAGCTAATGAAGAAATATTGTCCACCATGTCCTTCAAAGTAGTCAAGAATGTTGTATATACATATTTAAGTTAAAGTTTTGTTTAAAATAATTGTAATTAGTTAATATTAGGATTATGTGTAAAAAAATGCCCTAGGCCTTAACGGCCTATTGTGCATAAAAATAAAAAACAAAATAAAGAAAACCTAAACCAGCACCAATATTTATTTACGGTATAAGAGATTTTCCGAAATGAGAATAAGATTTACCAAACTAGCTGAAGCTAAACAATACAAAACCAGTACCATTGTAAATAATAAAAGTCAAAATAAAATTTTGCGACCTGCGATGAGAAAAAAACATTATTCATCACATATATCAACCAAAGAAAGAAAGAAAATAAAGAGTCGTAATTAAGTATTTTCACCATTCACACGCAACAGAATAAATAAAAAAAAATTAAAAAGATGTAGAATCAAGAAATTAAAACACTGCAATATAAAAATTAAATCACAAGACACACAAATACAAAAATATCAATTATATAGTCATTCCAAAACAAATTGTAATAGACAATATATATGCTTGATTTGTGAAGGCTTACACAGTAGAGAAAACTGCAAAAAGAACAAGAACACACCAGCCACATGTGCTTTATGTGAAGGATATCACCAAGCTAATTATAAACGTTGCGATTATTATCGCAATTTAAATAAAAAATAAGAATGTCGTACAAATTACGTATAATCATTACAAAAATATGTCGCAACTACGATTGCTAATACCGGACCAAATTTAAGCTATGCTAATGTAGTAAATAATAGAAAACTTTATGCTGCTCCTTCAGATAACTAAGATTTAAACTTTTTTGGAGTTTTTAAAAGAATTAAAAGTCATATTGAAGTAAATCTTGAAACAGAACATCATGTTAATACGTAGAATAAAAAATTTTCTACGAATAGCTGAATGGAACGCCAATGGCCTGCTGAATCATAAGGACAAGGTAATAATATTTTTACAACAAAATCTTATAGGTAGATATATATTATTATTAAATGAAAACATAACCATTTCTAGAGGGGTAAGACAGGGCTGTATTCTTTCGCCACTGCTTTTCAACATGTACACGGAACAAATATTTCTAGAGGCACTAGAAGAGTACAATGAGGGCATCAATATTAATGGCGTACCAATAAGTAATTTTCGATATGCAGATGATATCTGCACTATTATACTGGCCAATAACATCGAAGATTTACAGATGATGCTACATAGAGTTAATACAACTGGCAGCCGATTTGGACTGAAGATCAATAGAAAGAAAACTAAATTTATGGTGATCAGTAAAAAAAATTTCAACATATCGACCTGCATATTGAAGACGAACGTATTGAAAGAGTACACCGATTTAAATATCTGGGATATACAGTAAATGACAAGTGGGACCCAGAAGTAGAGATTAAGATCCGAATTGAAATAGCAAGATCCAAATTCATCAAAATGAGAAAGCTCTTAAGCAACCGCAACCTAAGCATTAACCTCCGATGGCGCGCCACGAAATGCTACGTACTCTCTACGCTACTTTACGGCGTAGAAGGGTGGACGTTAACAGCAGCAACTATAAAGAAGTTAGCGGCTCTAGAAATGTGGCTGTATCGACGCATACTGAGAATACCTTTGACAGAGTGACCAACACAGAGGTATTAAGACGAATGGGTAAAGAGGTGGAATTGATAACAACTGTTAAAAGGAGGAAAGCGTCATACCTGGGCCATGTGTTCCGTAATGATAAGTACAGTCTGCTACAGCTTATCGTGGAAGGCAAGATTGAAGGTAGAAGAGGTTTGGGCAGAAAGAAGAAATCCTGGCTGAGAAACTTGAGAGAATGGTTTCAAATACCAGAAGCTGCGAACATAATTCATGCGGCACAAAACAGAGAAACCTATCGTATGATGGTCGCCAACCTTTGGTAGAAGACGGCACATAAAGAAGAAAATGAAACACATTTTACAGACAAATCATATTTTAAAATACCTCATTATCTAACGAACCAAACTAACCACCCAGACAAAACTCTCCATAGAGGTACAACAATCCTAATTAAACAAACAATCAATTAAACATTTCACAATGCCAAATTATGTAAAAGAGGGTACCCAAGATACAATAATTAAAGTATGCTCTTTACCTTACGAAATAACAATTGCAGCAGTATATATTGCCCTTAAAAGCACAATATTAAAAAACATATTTGGGACTTATCTTTAATATACTACGTCCAAAATTTGTCGCAGCTGGTGACTTTAATAGTAAACATACTTACTGGGCATCAAGGGTAATAACCACAAATGGGAGACAGGCATAGAGCTTGATGCAAGAAAATAAATACACATTTACCCAGAGGAATACTAACCTACTGGCTAACGAAGCACAAAAAAGACCAGACCGCTTAAATTTTTGCATCACAAAAGAAATATCTAACACACAAGTTATGATCTATCGTCGGATATTTACCAATTATTAAAGCAATTAGCACCTGCCTAATTAACAAGTAACCTAATCCAAAACTGCATAGACGTAGAACAGATGGGAACCTTTACCGAAAAATGCTGGATGAAAACATTAAACTAAAGGCAAGACTAAAAAACCCTTAAAAATAGAAGCACCTACATATGTCGTTATGACATCATTACAAAACAATGCAAAAGAAGCAAGACCGAACGATGCAGACAAAAATATAATAGGGGATAGAATAAATATTCCACTAGAAGTCCACTAGTGACCCAAGAGACAACACGTTTTACAATCACTTAATTAATTAAAAGCACAACTAAAAATTACAAGAGAAGAATCAGTCAAGCAATACGTAACACAACTTAATAGATACAACCAATCAATACGGAAAGCAATCAAATAATCCTTAAAACCTAAAGCAATATCGCTACAAGTACCAAAACCACAGCCATATAGGACAAGTGGCAATAAAGAAAAATAAGAAGTATTTGCTGAACATTTAGCAACAGTATTCCAACCACACGACCATAAAGACGATCCAAAAATTATTAAATATTAAATTCCGAACAACCATCATTAAAGCCAATAAGACAAAGGACAAAAGAACTTAAAGACCAAATTTTGTGACTTAATATCAAAAAGTCACCAGGAATTGACCTCACATTACCAAAAACGTTAAAAGCGTTGCCCAAAAAGGGTATAGCAATTCTGACATATATATTTAACGTAATCTTAAGGTGTAGTTATTACCCTAACAATATAAAACTTCACTAAGTTCGTTTATTCCCAAAACCAGTGCCATGAATATGTGATTCTCTAACTGAAGGAGACCGCATCATGTTCAAAATCAAGGGACGGGAACTAAACTATCATATATTATATATTTATTAGTTATAGTAAAAAAACTGTATGAAAGTAAAATATCCTAAATGATCTGTAAATATCTAACATATAAGATCTTTGTAAATATAGTTAAAACAAACTGGTGATAAAATTATATTTCTTGTATGCTAAAAGTAAAAAACTCAACGTCCGATGCAAGTAAAATCATTTAAATATTATACAATAAATCATTTATGTTATGTTCTAAGGGTAAAAGTGAAACGTCAGACATAAGTCAAATTGTTAAACCAATATTTAATAAATCACTTTAATAATATTTCAATTTTAATTAAAACATCTTTTTACCTATTATTTTTCTTTTGTATAGCTCCTATGGCTGCTGCTTTTTGAAGAACTGTAGTAATTTTATCAACGTCAGAGGCATCTTTCGGGTGAGCAGTTTGTATGCATTCGTGTAATCGTTTTAAAGTTAGGCCACCGGATTTTTTCAGAAGAGTAAACACCGTTCTCGCAAGCTTACGCGTGAGTATGTTCTTAGACATCTTTACTTTTAAATTTTGTCGAAAGAATTTGGATTACCGACAATCTACTACCGATTTCAAAAACAAAATGGCATTTTTTAAATACACAAACGATTACCTTGACGATAAAGGTAATCATTAAAAAGACACCACTTTAAAATATTATTAAAATATACGCTAAATGAAATATTCTCATTGGTCTGTACAAGTATCTTTCTACTTATAATAGGTAGTCAGCTTTTGATTTTGTAATTGACTTTAAAATATGCTTGCTTTGTGAATAAAAATCCTTCTTTTCCCTATGGCCTTTTGCCCTTTAGCAGACAGCCAAATTTATTGTATTTTTCTGTTTTTCGTCATTCTGTAAAATGTCAATTTTATTAATAAATCTTACATTTTTGTGTTATTGTTTTATTAAGTCATAGATAACCTTTGTAGTATAGCATCTTTCACAATTTTTTTAACGCACCCGGATGTAGCGAGTTATATGGGAGAAGTGGGAGCTGTGGGACACTTTTTGAATACTTAATATATTTTTTAAATAATTTATTTTCTCCTCGTAAAATAATAATGCTAGAATATGTTGGATAGCCCTATGGCCTACTCAATTTTTAGAAAATGACTGATATAAGTATTTTTTAAAATGATGTATAATGGATAGCGTGAGGAGCTGCAAATGTTCCATACCACCCATACCACTGGAAGGAGTAGGACACTACTAGAGAGGTCCGGGATAGGATGTAATAAATGTTTATTTTTCAACACAATACAATATTTTCATTATTGTACATTTTAATTTGACAATTTAACCGGAAAAACAAACAATGATTTTACTCTCTTTTTACTTTTTTTGAAGAACTTTCTTCTTATTAGATATAATGAGGATGGCTACAGATAATTTACCAGACTTCTTTCTTTCTCTCTCGAGAGCTAATTTTTTGGCCTCTGCTTTCTGTGATGTACTTGTTAAAATACGACTTTTGCTTCTCTTCCTTTCTCTTCAGCATCTCTGCCTTGTGCAGCCTTACGAAATGGTTGGATTTGCTCAGTTGTAATCAGGATTTTTATTGGCACTATAAGTGCCGGTAGAGTCTTCAGAAGTTAATGGTTTTTCAAAGATATAAAAAGATTTTTTAAAAAATAATGTGAACTTGCTGTATGGTCAATTTCAGGATATTCTTGTTCTGTTGAAGAAGAAGTACCATTACGTTGTGCGGATGGAGGAGGCCGGTCAGTTACTGAAGGTATTAGAAATTCTGCTTCAGTAAATGGCTCACTGTTTAAAGAGTAGATGCCAGTCTTTCGAAAACCAACAATAACATTTTTTGCGTTATAGTCAAAGAGTAACCTTGGCCGACAAAATCACCTATGTTGTAGATGGATATGGTTTTACCTGAGTGATTCAGTAGTCAATCATTACAAACTGTGTTATATTGAATTTTAAATATGACAAAAAATGAAGAAGAAAAATACGGAACTAATAGTTTACATATAAAGGTCGGAAATTCGAAATGTCCCACAGCTCCCCTGTCCCAGACCTCCTATTTCTCACCTACCCTTTTTTTTCATAAAAGAAGTATCATAAAATGGGGTAAAATTGATCACTCCATTATTTCTTCAAAAATATGACAGCAAATTGTAAAATTCGCCACACATTTTTTACTAATTTAATTAAACAAGATCTATATTACATATTTCTCCATAAAAATCATTTTGTTGATTAAGATTTTGAGTAAAAAATGCAAACAACTGGATGAAAAATTTTATACTCTGAATGGGGCAAAATTGATTACAACTTTTTAAGTGAATGAAATTAGCAATATATTATGCCGGCCGATCATGTTGCAGCGATAAGACTACCAAAGAGAATTGAAGTACTATTGTAAAAATAATACCACAATCAACCATGTGAGCTTATCGACTAGACCTTGCCTAGCTCAGTATCTCAAGGGTAAGTTCGTCTTGTCTTAAAATAGGGGATTGAACCGGAGTTCTCAGTTGATAGCAAATAAGACAAATTTTAACCAAACATATTTATTTAAAAGAATTAAAAAATACAATACCCTGCTAAAGCTAACAATTGATAGGTGATACTTATTGCTTTGTTGGATAGGCTGCTTGTGTGTTCTAGCTGTCAGGTAGTCCAATTAAAGGTGATTTATGGAGAGGTGCAGTCACATGTGGTTGTATCTTCTGGTTAAATTGTTAGATCCTTAAATGGATACTGTCAATAGAATACTGATGTAGTCAATAATCCCAATAAATTCAATAAGGCTATCAATAAGCCCAATTAACTGTAAATATTTCCAATAAATTGGTAAATATTCCCAATAAAACTAAAACATAAGGAATAGCTTGCATTAGAAACAACCAAGAGGAGTTTAGCTTCCTTGCTATCTTACAAAATTATAATTGAACAAATGGCGTATGGCAAGAAATAAAATATGATTGTTACTACTTAGAAAAGTTAAGTTAGTAAAGTTCTGTTAAAGGGTCCTAATGCATATATAAAAAAAACAATGTGCTTTCGAAAGAAAGTAAGGTTACAAATATCGGAAATGCGGTCAGAATTATAGAATAAATATCACATATACTTACCCAATCAACAATATGAAAGTACTTACCCTAAGAGAATTTGTAGACCATAAAATTGGTAGAATTTTAATTTTTGCCTTCTTTTATAGAGTTCAAAAGCAGGCAAAAAATTATATTTTTACTACATTAGAAAATTTAACTGACAGAAAGTGGGACTGCTTGAAGTTAGCACAGACACACAGATGTCATAAGATGTTGCTTGTCCGTCAACACGGAAAAGAACAGTCTGCCGGACAGAAAGAGGGAGGACGAATATTTATTCTACGGGACAGAAAGAGAAAGTAAATAAAGACAGAGAAGAAAAAGAAAAACAGAGGAAGAAAGAGGGGGCGCCAACTACTGTTTAAATAAAAAATAGTAAAAATTATTTTTTTTTATTGGGTTAATGCCTCGACAACTATGATCATTGGCATGGTACAGTCAGGTACCTAGTGTAGTGTGTGTGTGTGTGTGTGTGTGTGTGTGTGTGTGTGTGTGTGTGTGTGTGTGTAGAGTAATTGTCTTGATACTTAGCAAAGTCGACGTCATTGTCTTTGCTAAGAGACGCTAATTGTATCCGAACGTCTGCGGTCCCTCTGGTGAGTACCGATCTCACAAGGATAGAAATTATTTTCATTTATTATTTTTAATAAACGAAAATTTCCACCTAGATGAGATTCGAACTCACGACCTTTAGATTTAAAAGTAGGCGCTCTTACCACTGAGCCACAGAGGGGGTAGTAGTAAAAATTAAAACCATAGGTACAGAAATTAACAAATTAATAAAGAAATTCTAATGAAATAATTATTTAAATATAAATTAATAGAGATGTGACGTTTATAACGTTATAATGTCCACCCTATGTTATAAATATTTTTCATAAAATATAAGCATTCTGAAAAATGTATACTGGAGCGAAATTGATTATTAAAATTTAAATCACAATTTGCTTCTCGACAGATTTATTTAATTCACACAAAAACAAAATAATTCTAATACCCCTTAAATTAGGTTTTACAAACGAAAATTAACAATAACATTCAAAAACTGAACCAAAGAGTTATATTCATTAAAAACTAATTATTTAAAAAATTGTAATCATACGAAACAGGTCATGAAAAGTAAACTTTAATATGCTGAAACCAAAGAATAAGAAAGTTGGGTTAATACTGCCACGTAAAACACCAAAAAACCTAATTTTAAACATCTTGTCCTGTATCATGGACAATACCTATCTATTTCTGCTATCGACATCAGTCTAACAAACCTAAGAAACTCAGATATATTATCAACCGTCATTAAACAAAAGTTTCATACACTATTAAACATTATGGCAATACCTACAACGTATACACCGATGCGTCAAAAAATGAAGACAGAGTTGGAGCAGCAATTTATTCGGAAGACTCCTCAATAAGTTTCAAATTATCATCAATTACAACCATCTTTTCGGCTGAATTATTCGCAATTGTAAAAGCACTATCGTTAATACAAAACAAAAACAAAGAAAGATGTATATTAATTACAGATTTTCCAAGTTCATTATCCTCACTGACTCAATTATACTGTAACAACCCCCTTCTACTTCTTATTAAAAAAGAACTTAAAAACATTTCAAATAAGAACATCCAAGTGCACTTTTTATGGAATTGTATTTATTTCTCATGTAGGAATTGAAGGTAACGAAGCTGTAGATAAACTGGCTAAAAACGCACCAACTAACCCGATGTCCGAAGAAAGCAACATATTGGTAGAAAACGATTTAAAACCATACTTAAAACAAAAAATAATTCACAAATTGCAACAAAATTAGAACAACACTCCATCAAGGCTATACGAAGTCAACAAACACCCACATCTTTGGAAACCAACAATAAAAGATAGAAGAAAGCAAGTGATACTTACCCGTCTCCGTATCCGCCATACACGACTTACTCATGACAATTTATTACAGCGCAAAAACAAACCAGTGTGTGAAGTGTGCAACAGTGTTCTAACGGTAAAACATTTTTTAATATAGTGTCCCAAATATAACAGTGAACGACTCAAATATAGCATACTCAACTGCTGCAGACCAGTGCGCGCGTAAAGTGTCGGAAAGTGTTGAAACAGATGTAACGGAGTGTCGAAATCCCGCGGGTGATATAACGCCTATAAAAAATTTAATTACGTGTAAGTGGAATCAAGAATAGAATTATTCTCACACAACACTACGAAAAATTAAATACAATGTTTATCCATGGCTACCTAGAACTCGAAACCAAGAACTGCAAACCATCATTACAAGATATGCGCATTCGTACCTTTTTACCAGAGATAATCCCGCTAAATGTGACATTTGTGACGAAACAAACAGTGTTATACATTTTTTAATTGACTGTCCACTTTTTGTAAATGAACGCAACAGGTTCAATATTCCAAACAATATCAATAAACTCTTAGGTACAGACTTTAATTATGTCGATTTGGGAAAATATTTAAAATGTATAGGATTATATTATAAAAATTAAACTATTAGAATTGTACACCTACACTGTATTCCCGCCAATCACCTTATGGTGGATGCGGTAAACTTTTTCAATAAAAAAAAATATATTAAGGTTGAAGTGTGGAATTGTAGTGCACCCTGAAAATTATATTAAACCTTGTGATGAACCTTTTGTATTTTTGTGGAAAAATTTAATTTTTTTTTGAATCTAAATTAGGCCTACATCAATACATGTAGGTACCTAGTGGTACAAGGATAGAAAAAAAATGATAAGGACTCTAAATTTACATTTAGAAAGTGCATGTATGATGTTGAGTTATTAATTAAGACGGTTGAACTGATTTGTGTAAATATAAAGTTTATTGTAGAAATCTATGAAATAAGAGTATTGAATGGTTACATTGTAATATATTCTTAAAATGTTATGTGTGAAAATTGTATAATGCTTGTTGAGATCAAATAGCAATCATAATATTCGGGTTGTAAGTAGGCAATCATCATTACAAAAACCTCATTTACTGGGGTTAAGGATTATTAGGTTCTATCGCTCGCTAGATGCAATAGTGGCACATCTCCAATTTTTGCTGTTTTGAGTTTTAATACTTTTAAAGCTCCACCTTCTAACAATACTCGCATATATATATATATATATATATATATATATATATATATATATATATATATATATATAGCTCTCTCATTCCCCGCTAGATAGCGCAAATGACGTTATTGACTTTCGCTCATTTTTGCCACACCTGAGTAGCAACACTGGCTCAACAGTAAGTCGACAACCCTTCACAGATGCACAAGGTGAGAGCGTGCAATATTGGTATATTGATTTAGTTGGGTAAGTTTTAACAATTATCATAATTTTATTGTGACAATAATGACACTTTTAAAAGTGCTGCTGTTGCATGCGTATTTATATTAATAAGGTTTTATTTGTGAATTATCTTTAATAATTGTGCCATTAATGCTAATATTTTAGAGACCTCTTCTTCTTCTTCAGATGCAAATCCACTAATGGATGTTAGCGATCACATTTTCCATTAACTCTCTATTTCTTGCAATATGTATCAGAGATTGTATGTCGTTAATCCCTGTCCATTGCCTTATGTTTCGGAGCCAGGACATTTTCTTGCGTCCCATTCCTCTCTTGCCTTCAATTTTACCCTCGATTATAAGTTGGAGGAACTGGTATTTTTCATTTCGCATGATGTGACCTAGATACGCCGTTTTCCTTTTCTTGATGGTTTCGAAAAGTTGGCGTTCTTGGTTTATTCTTTTAAGGACATCTATATTTGTGATTTTCGCTGTCCATGGTATTTTTAGGATACGGCGATAAAGCCACATTTCGAAAGCTTCCAATCTGTTTATATCTCTCGTTTTGAGTGTCCAGCCCTCTACGCCATATAGCAGCACTGACCATACGTAGCACTTAGTAAACCTTAGTCTCAGTTGAAGATCGAACTCAGAACAAGTCAGTACCTTCTTGAATTTTACGAAAGCTTGTCGAGCTTGCTCAATGCGACATTTTACTTCCCTGTCCGATGCCTAGTCTTCAAAAAGCCACGATCCCAGGTATTTAAATTTACTCACTCTTTCTATGGATTTACTATTCAGTGTTATGGTGGAGTTTTCAAATGCATCCAAGTTTCTGGAGATGATCATGAATTTGGTCTTTTTGGTATTAATCTCTAGTCCCATTCGCTCACTGTATTCTCCGATTATAGTGACAAGTTGTTGAAGATCGACTATGTTGTCACAAATTAAGACACCATCATCAGCATATCGTATGTTGTTGATCAATACTCCATTCACCTTGATTCTAATCTCTGCATCCTCCAAAGACTCTTGAAATATGGCTTCTGAATAAATGTTAAATAAAAGAGGGGAAAGCACACATCCCTGTCGAACGCCTCTTCTTATATGTATGGGCTTAGATATAGAATTGTCTATTTTTAGCTGTGCCGTTTGATGCCAGTACAAGTTTTCAATGCATCTTATGTCTTTTTGGTCTATATCAACTTTCTTGAGAATCTGCATTAACTTGTGGTGTTGGACACGATCAAACGATTTTTTGTAATCTAAAAAGCATAGGAACACATCCTTCCTCTGATCGTAACAATTTTGGACCAGTACCTGTGTTGCTACTATTGCTTCTCGTGTTCCTAAACCTTGCCTAAACCCGAACTGGGAATCACTGATGTCCCATTCACATTTTTTGTATAATCTTTGATGTAGTATTTTTAAGAATATCTTTAAAGTGTGACTCATCAGGCTAATGAGTCTTTGATCCTCACATCTTTTTGCATTGACTTTCTTGGGCAGGGGAATAAAGGTAGAGCGTAACCACTGTTGAGGATAGCAGCCAGTTTCATAAATTAAATTAAAGATTTTGTGTAGTGCTGAAATTCCCCTTTCATCTAGTAATTTGAGTATTTCTGACGGGATCTCATCTGGTCCAGGTGTCTTATTGTTTTTTGAATTTAATATTGCTTTTTCTATCTCCTCTTTGGTGATTGAAGGGCCAGTCAGCTGGTCGTCTGTATAAACTTCACTCATGGGTCTTTCGTCGTGGAAGAGCTCCTGGATATAATTTTCCCATATATCAATTTTCTCCTTTTCACCCAGCACTATCTGGTTATCCTGATTAACTATGGTAGTTGGTCTTCGTTTTCTGTATATTCCAGCAGTCTCCTTAAGCTTTTTATGTAAATTACGGTCGTCGTGTTGTCTTTGTAAATGTTCTAGATCGATACATTGTTGCTTAAGCCCTTCATTTTTTGCTATTCTTATTTTTGCTTTTATTTGCCTGTTAATGTTTTTATACATATTGCTGTCATCTTGGTTATTCTTGTGTCTTCGTCGTTCTTCCATTAGTAATAGTATTTCTTCTGTCATCCATTTTTGCTTCTTGTTATTTCGTTTGTACCCTAAGTTGTTTTTCATGATGTCTGTTACAGCACTTGTAATCCTATTCCATGTTGGTGTTATATCTTCGGTAATGTTTGTCGTTAATATTTGAATTTGTGCGTTTATTTCATTGCTTATTTTTGCTTGTATCACTGGGTCTTTCAGTTTATCCAGTGTTATCTGTTGTTGAGTTTCGGGCTTGTTCTTGCATGAAAGAGCGATCTTTATGACGGCCACTAATAGTACGTGGTCAGAAGGGACATCTGCTCCAGGGTATGTGCAAGCTCTTTTGACAGTTGTGCTGAATCTACCGTTTATAAGGATGTTTAGAGACCGTTTAGAGACCTACGTTTTACTAAGTGGAAATTTATAAATTGTGCCACTATTGACAATGAAATTAAAATTGCTTTTACCAAAATTTGGGTAACTTTTTTTTAGTAATTACTATTTAATACATTCATTTTGCATAATAGCTTATTTCCTACCGTAAACAAAATCGCACCTCAAAGCCAAACAGAGTCGTACGTTTTTAAATACTAATAAAGTAAAATATTTCTCGTATTTTAGTGATTATTGCAAGTTATTTAACTTTTGATGAATACTTAAATATTTTGTTTTTGGATACTAGAAGTGTTCACTACACACTATAAAACTTATAAAAATAACCTGACCTGACAATAACAGTAATTCTAGCACACCAATACGCTACAATTTGAATTTAATCAAACTGAAAAGTTTGGACCTGTAAAGAGACATTTTTTTTTCGTTTAAGGCGATATATCATAGTTAATAGTCTCTTGGCGAATATTACAGAAAGCATATACCAATAAGTGCCTGTGTTTATACATCATTGGGAATTTGCTGAATGAATGAACAAGTTTGTTTTTTAAATTTTGTAAGGTTGCAGCAGTATTTTTTTAGTTAATACATCAAAGATGGAATCTTATTCAAGAGATACAAAACTGTTAAACGCTGTAGGTATTATAATATTCTGATCTGTCGATTTAAGTGTGCGACTAAATTTTCTAGGAAAGAAAAAGAACAGCTATTTAGCAAATGCTGGGGTTTGAGTAATATCGAGAAGCAAAAAGCATTTGTTTCGACACTAAAGCAAAAAGTTATAAAAACTGGGACCAGCTTACATACAAAACGAACAAATAACAAAGCACTTTATTTTCCAACAAATAATCATAAAATTCGAGTATGTAAGATTTTTTTGTATATACTTTGGGAGTAACAAGCCGTTGCATTAGAAGTGTAATAAATGAAAGAATAAATGGCAGTTTCTAAGAAAAAAAAAGAGGAAGACATGGAAAGCAAAAAAAGCAAGAAAAGATCGAAAGTTACTATACAAAAGCACATTCTGAAAAACAGTGTATTGAAGGAAGAAAAACGATTACAGATTTATACCGAGACTGAAAGAATTTATGCCTAGCCCAGGACAAACAATTTGTCAGTCTAAGTACATACAGGGATGTAGCAACCCTAGCAAGACTAGCAACCCCAGTAGACTCCTACGTTACCATGTAACCAAGTCCGTCTATAACTTTAAACGTTGTAGTTTTTTAATATCAAAGATGTAATTTTAAATCATTATAACTACATTTAAAGGGTTGTTATCCATAGATGTAGTGGCTTTAAACATATAAGTCCATTAAGTATCAAACCACATTATTGTAATAACCTTGGTCATAATTTAACTTTAATTAGAAAGTTTAAAGTGGTACTACTTATTTTAAGATAGCACTGATGATGAAATATTTATTCTAAAAACGTTCTGTGATAGAAATGCCCGATAGGGTATTTCGATTAATATAAACTTTATAAGAACTCTTTATAAATAAAATTTTTTTAATTATGTACCTTTTATAAAGGATTTTTTAATAAAAGCCATATCAATAAGCATTGTTTGTTTAGTCCGTTTGTCTAACATACTATGCTTGACATAATAATAAAAAAAATGTTTATATTATATTATATTTAGTTATAACTGATGACTGGCAGCGCTAGGTAAGATAGCAGAACTTTTTGGGCTTCAAATTAATATTTTAATTAGTTGCACCTAGTAATTAGTTGGTTGAATGTTTTAGGTAATTTTTTGTTTTATCTTTAATATTTTACTTTTAGTGATAATTAAGATATTATTATCTCTTTTATAAAATTAATTCTTGAATATAGCTAGTAGTTCAACTCTGTATTGTCGACATATTCCTGGATCTCATTGGGATTATTTTTTACATTGGATAAATGGTATGTGTGACTTTCTTATCTTCTCGGTTCAGTTTGTTATAGCATCTACTCTGCTAATTACGTTATGTAATGACGTCGAGTGTAAGATAATACATCGAGCTGCATCTGCCAGTAAGTTCTTAGTCAAGACATGAATTAATAAGATCACCTAATTCTCTAAACTGCCTTTCTCCGGTTTCATTGACTCCTATTTCATTTAGATATTAAAACGTGCATGTATATAGATTATAGAATTCCTCATAAGAGAATTGGATAAAGACATCTTTATATAAAAGAATCGGTTAACAAATAAATATATAATCTAAATGACTTCAATTAAAGTGAATAGTGCCACATACAAAGCTAATAAAAATTATACATGTTTAATATCTTTTTATAAATACTTATTTATAACATGTTGAATTACAAAGACGTAGTCGACAAAATTGGAACACACAAAGAAATGTCAATTGCCTACATTGTTTTATTTTGTATATTAAATCTGGTTTACTTGTCCATCATTAAGTAAATTAAGATTTTGAGATAGTAAAATGTCTTTGAAAATTCGTCCTTTTGGGTTAAGTTTTACGGAACCACACATCGGATATATAGGTATATTATATATTGTGATATATATTAACTTAAAATTGTTTAAAGTCATTGATAAATGTGAACTCATGAATTTTTCGTCCACGTAAATTGCCACATCTCCACTGGCAATATTTTGTATTCTTATAATCTATATTTAAGTTATACAAATAAAAATTCTTACAACAAAAATTGGCAGTTTTCATTAAGCTTAACAAGTGATCTTATCACAGCTCTAGTTATTGTATAAATCGGCAAAATATACGTAAAAGTTTCATAGGGCATAACGAAATTTTTAAAATGTTTTAATTCTTCTTCTTAAGGTGCCCTCTACATTACTGAAGGGTGGCTATAACTACAAGAGAGCAAATTGCTCTCTATCTTAAGCTGTTCTTAGTATCGAATGTGTGTCCATGCCTGTCCAGTCTCTTACATTTTTTAGCTAGGAGAATTTTCTTCTCCCTGGACCTCTTTTTCCTTCCACTTTCCCTTCCATTATCAGTCGTAGAAAGTTGTATTCTTCTCAGCATCTCGTTGTTGGTCCCGTGCTCTGTCCAAGAGATCTTCAGCATCCTTAAGTAAATTCACATCTCAAAGGCTCACGTCTCACACGTCTCATACTTGTAATTCCGAGAGTCCATGTTTCCACTGTGTAGAGCAATACGGAATAAATGTTTTAATTTAGGTAATATTTTATCAAACATTGTGAGATAGATATATACTAATAATGGAGAATACTATGAAATTGTGAAATTCTAATAAAAATAAACTAGATCAGAATTTCTTACAATGGAATAAAATGTTGTATGTCTGGGGCCTTGGGAGACTGAGACCTCGGAAGCCCTGAGGAAGGCATCAGAGAGGATGCCGAAAGCTCGGCAAAATGAATATCGACGCGGTTCAACCCGAAAGACTGGTGAGTTTGATATTAATTTTAGTAATAATATTAATCTTAGCTCTAGGTTTTATTGTAATATATATATATATATATATATATATATATATATATAATATATATATTATATATATATATATATATATATAATCAATAACCCTTCTACCCTAAGGTGTTGGGTGTAAAGTCTCATTTTAGGTTTCATATACAAACTTCCTCCAATTTTTTTTGTTGCTTGCCAATTTCTTCGCTTGCTCCTTGGTGACTCTGCTCCTGTCTAGGATGGCGGCAATTTTATCGTCCCAGGTCTTCATGGGTCTGCCCCTCGGTCTTTTCAAGTTTCTTCTCGCTTCCGACACTTGTTTCGCTTGGCTTTTTTTATCCATCCCTACCATGTGGCCGTACCATCTTAGTTGGGCTTCTTCAATTTTATTCTCTATTGATTGGACTTTAAGGCATTCTCTTATTTTATCGTTCCGTATCCTGTCTATTCTTTTCGCCCCTAGTACTCTTCTTAGATACTTCATTGAAATACTTTGCAGTTTGTTTTTTAGTCTGGTGGTCAGTGTCCAGCTTTCACATCCAAATGTTAAGATAGGTACAAAAACTGTGTTGTAGATAGCTATCTTTGCTCTTTGGGATACTTCTTTTTTCGAAAGAAATGTGCTCTTAATTGCGTGGTATATCGGGGAAGCGTTTGCGATTCGATTGTTTATCTCTGCTTCTTGTGTACACCTACTCTCTAGTTGCACTCCCAGTTATTTGAAGGTTTCGACTTGTTCTAAAGTATAGTTATTGATTTTAATGTTTGTATGTTGGTCTGTTTTTTCACATACCATGACCTTGGTTTTACTTTCATTAATTCTCAGATTACGTTTTTCAAGTTTATCTCTCCATATTTAAAGGTTTCTCTTAAGTGCGTCCTCGTTTCTTCCAAATACGACGAGGTCCTCTGCAAATGCACACTCCGCTATCTGCATCATTTCCAGGTTTCTATGTCCAACAAATATTCTCGATGTTTCTTCTCCGGTTTCCTTTATTACATCATCCAGTACAATATTGAACAGGATGGGACCTAGTACACCAGCTTGTCGTAAGCCATCATTGACTCTAAACTCTTCTGATTCCATATTATCTGTTTTTGCTCTGTTTCTTGTGTTCTTGTATAGGCTCATGATAGCTTTTCTGAGTTTGCTGTCTACTTCTATGTTTCATAGGCTTTTGTCTATTTCGGTTCGCGGAGTTCTATCAAATGCTTTTGCGAGTTCTATGGAGGCTTGGTATAGTTCCGTGCTTGTATTTTGTGCATTTTGTATTAGATGCTTGAGTCTAAAAATATGATCATGGATGCTTCTTCCCTTCCTAAAACCGCTCAGTGACTGCTCCAGCTTATGGTCTACTTCTTGTAGAAGTCTTTTCTCCAGTACTCGTTCGTAAACTTTGGAAGGGATACTCAAGAGGGTTATACCTCTCTAGTTGCTGCATTCTCGTCTCTCACCTTGTTTGAAAATGGGTAGAATAACGCCCACTTCCCAGTCTTTTGGGATCTTGTTCTCATTCCATGCTTTATTGCAAACTTTTCTAAGCATTTCATTTTCATTTTCTCCCATATTTTTTAGCATTTCCGCAGTTATCTTATCATACTGCCTGCCTTTCCTCGTTTGAGCCTGAGTATTATTTCTCTTATTTCTTCTATTGTTATTTTGTTTTGGTTTGGGTTTTTAGATGGGTTTTCTTCAGTGTTGTCTATTTCATTATTATAGTCTTTTTGAGTCAAATGTCTTCGAAATATTCTCTCCACCTGTTCATAATACTCTCGTTCTCGCAGAGGATGTGGCTATCTTTGTTTTTAATTTGTTTTGTGTTTGTTTTATGTTCATTATTCTTAGGCTTCTCAGAGTTTTGTAAAATAGTTTTTGGTTAGTGTGGTAGTCTTTTTCCAGCTTATTCCCAAAATCCTCCCAGCTCTTCTTTTTTGCTTCAATCAGTATGTCTTTTACTTTTGCTCTCTGTTGCTTATATTTTTAATAGCTTTTTGGATTCTGGTTTTCTAGATATTTCTTCCACGCTAACTTCTTGGATTTGGCCTCTTCTTTTATTTCATTACTCCACCAATTCGTACATTGTCTGTTTTTATTGATTTTATCTATTCCGCAGACTTGCTTGTCCCCATCTAGGAGAGATTCTTTAAGTTTTTGCCAAGTTTCTTCCAAGTCATAGTTCTGGTTTAACTGCTTTTGTAGACTATTATTCACATAGCTTTTGTATTTCTGTGAAATTTTCTTATCCGATAAATTGTATGACCTAATAACTGCGTTGGTGAGGTTTCTTGGGGTTCTGTCTCTTTTTTCTTGGTACCTTCTGCGTGCGTTTTTGTTCCAGACCGATACTAGTTCGGGATACTACCAGATAATGGTCGCTATATATTTCTGCTCCCCTTCTGACTCTGACATCTTTGATACACTGTCTTTAGGGTTTGTTTACCAATACATAGTCAATAATGGACTTTTCTCCTCTAATCTTGACTTCTCTGGTATATTTGTGCAAATCTTTGTGTTAAAAAACGAATTCATAGTTATCAGGTCATTCTCTCTACAAAAGTCTATAATCCGTTGACCATTATTGTTTCTTACTTGTTCTCCGTGTTGACCTAGTACATCCGAGGATTCTTGGTCTGTTATGCCTACTCTCCCATTGAGATCGCTAATTATTATTATGTTACCTTCCGCGCTATCTACGATCTCTGTCGCCTTTTGCCAAAAAATGTCCTTGGTATTCACTCTTTCGGTATCATTTGGTCCATATATAACAAAGATGTTGACTGGTTTCTTTTCCTAAGTTGTCATTCTAATTTTTAGGATCCTTTCGGTAATACATTTCTAATCTTTAATGCTACTAGTCAAGTTTCTATTGATGAGGCAACCAACTCCTTCACGTTCTCTTTCTGACGGGGGTGCTCCACTAAGTATTAAAAAATGGTCATTTTCCAGAAAGTGTGTGCTCTTAACTTGTCTTTTGGAGTCTGTGATTCCTAGTAAGTCTATTTTAGCCTTATTAAATTCTTCTACAAGTTCAGCCTCTTTGCAGTTGAGACCTCTTACGTTCCATGTTCCTATTGTCCATCCTTCAGGTATTCTGGTTTTTTGAGTTGCCGTTGTTTTCACACTTTTAATCTCATTGATTGCCGTTGCTTTGTATATTTGTAAGCGTTTCTCATCTTCCTTCTTTTTTAAGTTTCCGTACTGGTCTTTGTATAGTGTTTTACTACCACTCATATCCTCGTTCATTGCCTGTTTCGTCATCGTTTTTCCATTGCCGATTTTTATTAGTTTTTTGGTTTGTCTATCTTATTTTCCTTATTATTCCATTTCCATTCTTCCTTATTTACCCACAATTTATTTGTGCCAATCTTTACGTCGTTGCCTTTTTCTCTTTCTTCTCGTGTAATCATTCTTATAGTTTTTTGTATTTCTCTTTCTTTTATTGTGGTGTCGTTGTTGATATATATATATATATATATATATATATATATATATATATAATATATATATATATATATATATATATATATATATATTATATATATATATATATATATATATATATATATATATATTTTCTTCCTTGTGGTTTTTTAGCTTGTACTTGTTCTTCATGACTTTGATTTTTTCTTCCTGATTTTCCAGTTCGATCAGACAGGTTTTTGTTCCCAGCTTGTATGCATCTTTGATTTTGACCTCAATTCCCATATATGTTTTGAATATATTCAGCATCGCCTCTTTTATTACTTTTTGATCATAGGTATCTATTAATATATAATTCAACACTACATTGTTTTTCCTCCTTTGTTTTTCCATAAATATCATTTTCTCCTTGATTTCTTTCAATTCCTCTTTGATTTCTTTGTTTTCTTGTTTTAGGTCTTGGTTTTCCTTCTTTACCTTTTTATTATCTTCGATGAGCTGTTCTATTGCTTCTTTACTGCTTCTTTGGTAGTTCTTTATCTCTGTGATATCTTTTGCCAAATTTATTTAAAACAAGTTTAAAATAAATTTTAGAGAATTGCTTTTGACGTTTTAAAACTACTTTTTTGATAATTTGAGTTATTTGAAACGTTTAAGTAATTTAAAAATTAATTTTATGATTTTTTCGTGTAATACTTACTTTTAGCGTAAAATGCAAATACACAATGAAAAATGCCGAGAAAAGCCAATTTTAGCGCTTTTCCAGGCCATTTTTCAATATGTTGGACACCGAATTAAAAAAGAAAACGAAAAATAATAGGAAATAAGAGCTTGAGTTGAGTAGTTTCAAAATGCGAAATTCTATTTTGATTTTTGATGAAAAAGTCATTTTAAAAAATCCATACACAAATTGATATACCGATGTGTTTCGGGACGTATAGACGAATGTGTGAATTTCAACATTCCATATTGGGTAACGGATACAGTGATTGGTCACTTAAAAAATTACCAATTGAATTAAAATTGTAAATTGGTATCTTTTAAAGTAAAATATTTTGTAAGGGTTCTTTATTAATAATGATATATTAATTATTATAAAAACTTAGGTTATTTTAATCAGAAATAATAATGTATATCAAAAATTAACACACATTTGAAAACTTACAGAACTACACAGTTATTGGCCATACAAACATAGTTATTGGCATATAGAATTACAGTTATTGGCCATTCATAAAATTCCTAATTTTCTTGTTTTGTTTAGTTCACAAAACTATTTAAGTTTTCAATTTTTTGTTGTTTCTTTGCACAAGTACCAATATGGTACCCTCTAACGCAAAAAAAAACATTTTATTTCAACTTTTGATTAAGATATATATTATAGTAACAAGAATAACCAAATTTTATATACAAAAGGTTATTTCTAGGTGGGTTGGTGTCGTATAATTGTTTCACCATTATATCTGAGAGAATTTAGATTTTTTCATGTTCTGGACATCCCTTAGTTTAAAAAAAAACTTTCTTTTAGCAGATTCACCAGCACGTTTTTCTTTGCTGGTTTACAAATTTGTATATTTGCTGTGGGATGTGTTCTTTAAATTAAATGAATTCATATTGTTGTAGACCTTAAAAAAAATATGTTATCAATTGTGGCAGATTGACCTTTTCCTCTACAGAATCAGAAAATAATTTCCGTAACAATTGTTGTTTTTCTTTGAGGAAAATAAGATCTGGTATATGTGTCCATTTTTCGAAGTATGTGGTGTTTTTAATTGTATGATCAATAAGTGTGTGCTTTCAAAATATTTGTATCTGCAATGTCATGTGTATTTACTGTAACATTTCCTTCTTTATTCTTCATAACAGTGTGGCATTTTTTGCTCCCAGAATTGACTCTTGATCTCCCTAACTAGTTCCCAGATATCTAAACCTCGCTTCCTGCTTTATTATTTTCCCATCAATTTTGATTTTACACCGTAGTGGATATTTAGATGTTGTCATACATTTGGTTTTGTCTGCTGATATTATTATATTGAATTTTTTAACTGTTGTATTGAAGATATGTGTTATTCTTTGGAGCTCGTCTTCTGTCTCGGCGATTAATGCGACGTCGTCTGCATAACATAATATTTGGATTTCTTTGTTCTCCATTCTGTAGCCATGACCTTTACGTACTACTTGTATTATTTCGTCCATTATTATATTAAGTAGATGTGGGCTCAACGAGTCACCCTGTCTGACTTCGCTTTGTACTGGTATACACTGTGTTAGTTTTCCATTTACCTTTGCCTGTATTCGATTTTGGAGGGAGATGTTTTCGATGTTTTGTATCATATTGATTGGTATGTTTCTTTTCTTTGGCTTTCAAAATAACCGTTTTTATTTAATTCGGCATTAAAACGCAAAAAACAGTTTTTTGGTGAAACACAAAAATAAATTTAAATAAAATAGATTTTACGCTTAAAGTAAGCATGTTAAGCAAAAATCAGAAGATTGTAACTTTCGTCTTAAAATAACAGTTAATAAAAAAGTGGTTTCGCAAAAAATGGCTATTTTTTATAACTTGTTTACAAATTGTTATAAATAAATAGGTTCCAGTGAAAAATTTTCAGTAAACTTTTAAATATAGCAGTTCAATCAATCAGTTAAGACAAGTTTCAACTTGTGAGTATAAAATCGACCTTTTACGATAAAAGTCATCCGACCACAATATTCGTTATTAACTTTAATAACTACGATAAACGAACATGATCTTAAAATCCAATGAAGTGAAAACAAAATACTGGAATAAACACGCGACATGGCTTGTAGTGCCAAGCTCTACGTTACAATATTAAATTACTCTTGAAATTGCTCTCTGAATATAATCTCCAACTGGATTCAGCGTAACATCGTTTGGTCTTTAGAACTTAACTAGTAATATACAAAAGACGACTCACTAGAATAAATTTGCACAAAAACGTCTGCATGCAAATTAATAGAACAGGTAATGTGACGTAAAAAAGGATATTTTCAGTAATTATAAGCAATAATGAAAAAGGGAATAACTGAATTTACTTTCTACTTTTTTAATTTTTGCTGTAGTCGAAAAATATAATGTTTAGTAAATTTCATTTTAAATAAAATGTTATTGTAGATAGCTTTTTTCTATAAAACTAACTAAACTACGCCTACGGTTGTTGATAAATGAATAACAACATTATATATTAAAACGATTTACGTAGCAAAATATGATCATTGTTGTACAAGTTGCTGTTTTTCTTTATATTCTATTATATTCTTTTATACTCACTAATTTACTTTCTTTCTAATTTGCTTTCTGACATTCGTAATAGAACAAATGTAAAAGATGCTGTAGAAAACAGGCAGCTAAACTGAAATGGAAATGGGTTGGACATAACGAACGTCTTACGGATGGCCGATGACCGATGAAGACCGCAAATGCGATGGAGCGACGATATTAAAAGAACTGCAGGGTCAATGTGAAAACGTGTTACAAACAACAGGGATGAATGGCGAGAGTTAGAAGAGGCCTACATTCGGCAATCCGAACTTGCAAAAAAACTTGCTTTCTAATATCGTCATTTTTACCACGATAGGTGTTTTAATCAAGATCTTGCGGCTCTTATTTTAAAGTTCATTTCAGTTTTATCCCTTATGCATTTAAGAATACTGAGATATAAATTCAAGAAGAGTAAAATATGTATAAATAACTTGGGAAACCGGCGTGAAAATTAAATTTTCTTTTGTAAAGTGCCCAAATTGCATATGCTGCGACGATTTTCTCCCTTATGCGATTTTAAGAATCGATAGAGGAGGCTTAATTGTCTTTTTAAAAATTTTAGCATAAGAGCTACTGGTGTTTATAAGGGTATTAGTTATGGCCTGAACATGTAATGTAAAATACATCAATGTTTGTGATTTTTTCCTAAAAGGAAAATTTCGGAAATCTTTTAGCTTCGGTCCGCGATTTTCTCCGGTACAAACCCAATTTGCAGCATATCAAAAATGATCATTAATTTTATTGGAAAAGGGGATTGCAGAAGTTTTCACAAATGAAATAATTGGACAAGTTGTTGAAAACTTTGAATGTTGTTTCTTGATTTACTCTCCTATGCTACTTTGTAATTTTTATAATCATTCCTAAAAAACAAGCAGCAAAAGAGTGCTCTGATTATCGAACACTGATGCCTCCTGAGTCATACGTTAAAAGTACTGCTGAAAGTAATATATAAGAGAATATACGAAAGGCTAGAGGAGGATATTAGCGAGACGCAGTTTGGGATCCGAAATTGAATGGGTACTCGAGAAGGACTATTTGCCATCAATATATTGATTCAGCGATGTTGGGATGTTAACGTTGATCTACACTTGTGCTTCGTTGACTACGAAAAAGCTTTCAATAAAGTAGGACATGAAAAACTAATATCAATACTTATGATCAAGCGCATTGACAGTAAAATTGTAAATATAGTACAAACATTATATTGGAATCAAAGTGCCATAGTTTAAATGGATGGGCAACACTCAGAGTACATAAAGATCTGTACAGGAGCTAGACAGGGATGTGTTTTATCGCCACTTGTGTTTAACTTATTTTAGTAGTTAAGCAATTTAACTCAATATTATCAAAGCAGGAGTCACTGTTAACGGAAAATTAATTAACAACTTACGATATGCAGACGACACTGTGATCAAAGCAACGAGTATAGAGGATCTACAATATCTTATCGAAAGCTTAAGTATAAATAGTGCTGAGATGGGAATTACTATAAAGGCTACAAAACGAAGTACATGCTAATTACAAAAAGACCACAAAATATATATCACCTATTGACAATCAATGGTAACGTGATAGAACAAGTAGAAAAATATCAGTAGTTGGGAACTTTGATAAATGAAACCAATGATCATACTGTAGAAATAAACAGGCGAATAGAGATTGCCAGATCGGCATTTATACGAATGAAGCCACTCCTAACGTGCAAATATCCAAATTTGCAGATCAGACTACGTACCATTTGCTATTTTCAATATTATTATATGAAGGTGAGACTTGCACATTAAAAAAAATGTAATTTAAAAAGAATCGAATCTTTCGAACTGTGGTTATACCGTAAAATAATAAAACTATCATGGACTGATAGAATTACAAATAAAGAAGTAGGAGAGGGTCGGTAAAGAAACATAACTAATCCCCACTATACAAACCACAAAACTGGACTACCTAGGCCACGTGATGAGCGGTCCAAAATATGAAATTTTAAGACTCGTAATACAGGAAAAGATTTAAGAAAGAAGATCTGTTGGCCGAAATCAGAACTCATTGTTAAAGAATCATGAATAGTATACATGATTAGTATCAATACAGATTCATTGATTTTCCACGAGGAAACTAAGTTCCTGTAGCTGGCTGTATACCATATATCACAAAAAAATTTTGTTTAAAATCCTTTATAAAAGGTATATAAAAATGCCCCAAACGGGCGATCACAAACACATTGCAAAACGTTTTCGGATTAAACAATCCATCATCAGTGCAAACGGTTGTACATGCTAGTAGCCACCAAAATATATGGGTAAAAACCCTTTAAATGTTTTGAATTTGAAGTTGTTTTACATTATTAGTATTTATAATTTGTGATGGTTAAGTTACCGTTGGATAGGTAACATGGCGGCGTATGACTCTACATGAGTAAAATGGTCCTGAGAGAAGGTCCTCGTAGACACTTCGTCTAAACATACGTCTAAAAAACACATTTATAAGCTTATCTATAAGCTTATTAGACATCATTGGAGTGACGTCGTTCCACAAAGGTTGGCATTTATTATGGCAATTTTGTTTTTGAACGTGCTCTTCCAAACAAATCTTCCTTAAACTTGTTCCTGTATTAATAATCTCAAAATTTCATATTTTTGTCCTCTTATCACTTAGCCTAGGTATTCTAGGCTAAGCACTGGCAGATCTAGATACTTGCCTTGGGAGGTGAAGTTCCAATTTATGGGAACTAAGCAAGATAAACCCAAACTACTCCCCAAACTAAATAATAGATTTTATTAATTTTTGACCTATTGTATTCGAACCGATATTGTATTCGTAAGGTATTTACTAATGACTATAATAATTATGACACGAATTATTTCGGTAGATTTGAAATATTTAAGTTTTTTCAATTACAATTGAATACCTGTATATCTATATAACTAATGTATATATTGTATTTTGGAACTACTATGAGACAGAATAATAAACAAACAGAATGCCCACTCTCCATGGAAAATTAAGTACGCGCATCTCCTTCGCGCAGACGTTCCGCCATGTTTTAGAGGAACCAGTGTTGTTTATGTGGTGTGCATAGAAAAATTAAGCCGGTTTAATTGACTTACGGCAATCATAGACATACTATACAATTATATTATAATTGTTAAATTTAATAACATAAATATAATATAATTAAACATAAATATAAACAATTACATAACCTCACAAATCATATGTCTGTGTTATGTGTTTCCTTCTAAAACATAGCGGGCGTGCTGAAAAACTTTAAAGGCGGCATCTGAGAGTGGGCATTTTGATTGTTTATTATTCTGTGACCATGATTGTTACTGCAAAAAAATATAATTTAAAATTCTATTCTTCGACGCACTACTGATTAGCGAGGTAAGTAGGCCTCTTTCTGCCAATGCGTGATACTGTACATAATTAGGTAGATAGATCCAATGAGGTGGGTTTTGGCGTATTTATATTGCGACCATTTCAAATGTATTGTGGTCCTTTAATCCTAAATTACATTCCCTAGTCTGAAAAGTTTAATAGCTTTGAGACTAAACCTTCCTTTAAGCTCTTTTCCGGTAGCTTTTCTTCGCCCAATGGCAAGGACCAAACATTTAACAGGTTTTCGCACTTATACAAAATGTGCTCTACTGTTGCTCCATCACAATTCTAAGTTTCTGGATATAAACAAAGTGAAGCTGATACTGTGAGTCAGTTTCTTTCAGTTTACTTTCATTAGTCACTCTGTATGTACTTGTTTTTATCCATAATAAAGATTACAGTACATTTATTTCCATACGTTTATTTATGTAACTTAGAACCCGTGAGGCTACAAATTTCCAAAATTGAAAAAAACGAAAATTCAGATTTGCACGCTACTAATGCCTACTTTAACTGAGGATGATTTTGATGACTGACTTCAGTCAGACCCTCACTTTTTGCAGTCTAGTTCAGAAGGTAACGTTAAATTAGAATCGGATGACGGGACTAGTTCCAGAGCTTAACTAATACCGATATAAACAATATTACAGCTGCCTTACAAGTTTTGCCTTATGTTGCAGTGAAAATTCCAATGAAACTTATAATACAACAAAATTAAATCTGAGAAAGAGAAGTGATAAAACAAAACGACAAAAAAAAAAGAAGAACATGTTCAGAAGCAACGAGACAAATACTCTATTCGACCTGGGTACGATATGTACCACAGGAAATGGCATATCAGAAAAAAAAAAAGAAAGACTTTATAAATACATTTTACGCATTTATGTTACAAATTCGTGATGTAGAAAATATAATCTTTTGGCCTGACAACTATTCAGGCCAAAATAAGAATTGGTGTGTGCTCTCATACTTAATATACATTATCAATTCTAATATAATTACAGCACAGAAACTTATTTTTAGATATTTTAAACCAACTTATTGCTATCGATATTTAACTTCATCTTTCCTCACTAAAGGTCTCTAGTAGAATACTCTGGTAATTATTTTACTATAATTGACTTAGTAGTCGGTGCGTTTTGATTTAGTTTGAGTAGTCTTACAAACTCTCTTTGATGACGGGTAGACTCAGAAACACGTGTAAGAGAATGATAAGAGACTCAACTGTCATTTATTTTGTCATTGCATTATGTCAGCTGTCAGTTTTTCAGTGAATAAAAAAGTATATGACTTTGCTGATTTTGTTTCTAGCATTCAGTCAGCTGATTCTGGAAAGATTGAGACCTAAGAAATGAAGCTTCATCAGGATTCATCAGTTTAAAATCTGACATTTATTACCCGAAATTTGAAGACAATTTTGGCAAAGCTTTCCCGTCAATGATGCAGCCGCCGATATAAGATTGGAGTTTGATCATGTTTATTAAGCGGTTTTTTATGTTTTTTTTAATAATTATTAATCTATTTTGATTTATTATTTGTTTAAAAAAATGTAGAATTAAGCGTAATCATTTTATAACAAAATTATTAACTAATAAATTTAATAAAACGAAATGATTTTTGTTACCATGCCTTGTTGTTACACTTAGGCCCAGTTAGCACTGGGCCAGCAATAAAATAAAAAGATTAATATTAATTTTAAATGTTAAAGCTACTTAAACAGTGATGCTTTTTTTTTATAAGCTTAATATACCGTTTTCTATATGTACGTAAAGTGGAAAATTGTGGAAATTTACACAAATTTTTAACAAATGTACGACTTATGCCTCCGGTACAGACTTCTCGAATCGTTATGCCGATGAAACGAAGTATTGATTCTAGCTATAAGCATTTTATACATTAAAAGGTATAAACGAGAAAATCGCGGACCGAGGCTAAATAATTCTAACGATTCTACCAATCTGAGATTAAGAAATTCCATTGTAAGCGTTAAGACTTTTCCTAGAGCAAATGTCCCCTCAGACCATAACCTCCTTGTCTCAAAAATGAAACTGAGGGTAAAAAAGATAATAAAATCTAAAAGTTTTAAGGTGAATACTCAGTTACTTAAGATAAATGAAATCCGTGCTGATGCTTCAACTTGTATTTATCAACAAATGAAGAAATTAACATCAGAAATTAAAAACACTGAGAATATGAACATTATGTAGAGTAGAATCAAATATTCTATTATAAAACACAGAAATAAATTCTACAAAAGAAAACCGAAAGCCAAAAACATTGAATGACTTAAGAAATACTGGAAATTATGAAACAAAGAGGAGAATATAGAAACAAAAACCCAAATAAATACAAAGTAAAACATAAATTAATAAGAAACAAAAAAAAAAGAGGAAACGAAAAAGTGGATAATGGAAACATGCATCGAAGTGAATGAATTGCAGAAAAAGCACGATCATTATAATCTACATAAAAAAGTGAAAGATTTATCTGGAAAATCATGAACAAATACCCAACCGATTAATTAACAAAAACAATAAAGTTATTAATAACCCAATTAAAATAAAACAAGTATAAACTAAATAATTATATTGAAGATCTTTTCATGGGCACAAGAACAGAATCAACACAAATTGATAACGAAGAAGCTCCAATAATACTAAAATCTGAGGTCCAACATGCTTATAAACAACTCAAAATCAGGCAGAGCCCCTGGGCCTGATAAAGTTCATATCAAGCTGATTAAATTTGTAGACGAAGACAATTTTAGTGCAATAACTATACTCTTTAAAACATATACAAATCTGGCGAGATACCTACAGACTGGCTGCTATCGACTCTTGTACCGCTACCAAAAACCAAGAACCCCAAACACTGTAATGACTATAGATTAATCAGCTTAATGTCGCACTTATTAAAAATAATGTAAAAGATTATACATGCAAGAATATTCAAAGTGCGAAGCAGATATGACTAATAGACAGTTTGGCTTTGGTAACGGCTTCGAAACAGTGGAAGCTCTGTATAGTTTCACAACTCTTTCCCAAAAATGTCGAAACCAACAAAAATATTTTTTCGTTGCGTTCATAGACTATCAGAAAGCTTTCAATGAAGTTAAACATTATATTATGACATTAACATAGTAAGAAGTCTCTATTGGAACCAATAGGCTGTGGTAACATTAATAGGAAATAGCACAGATGCGCATCAGATAAGTAGAGCAGTGAGACAGGATTGTGTATTTTCACAATTACTATTTAATATAATTTAATCGTGGTATTTGTTGGTTTAGTTTTGGTTAACCCTCTACTGCGTGAATTATTGCAAACATGAAAGAAAATTATTTTTATGTATTGTGATTTTTTAAGGCATATAAAAGGCATTATTACATTTGAATCACTTATTTTAAAAAGGTAACATGAACATAAGTGCAAAGTGTACAGAAACACAAAAAACCTGATTTTATTCAAAAGTGATGTAGTTACAAAAATATTTCAAATATATGAGTTGATAGTGGATATGTTGTTTGCACAATACCATGGTTGTCAATTGCTTGAAGTACACTATACCAATAGAATATTTGTTTAAATATTTTGCATATGTTACCTTTTAGAAACAAATATGTTTTATTTAAACAACACTATTTACATAAACAACATTATTCTATTTCAGTTTAATTCAAATCATATAAAAAAAAAATAATTTTGAAAATACAACTAATAAACTCTACACTAATCCTTTTCTACTGGTTTAACTTGCTCTGTTGTAGGCCATGTGACAAGCTGGGACCAATATTCTTTTTTTTCTACTGGAATATAAACCAACAGTTTCTTTAAGTCTTCAATTTTTTTATAATTAATTAGCAATTTGCCGGAATATGCAAGATATGTTAGAAGATTAACTCTGCTTTCTTGTATTTTGGCTATTCCAAAACACTCCTGGATTATTCGATCAATAAATGGAAGTGCAGTTACTTTGCCAGGAGTTTCCTTAGAATATCCAAACTCATAGAAATTGCTGACTTGAAAGGAAACTTTTTTATCAGTGGCAATGTTCTTGAAATAGCTTAATATTGACAAAACTTGCTTCTTATAGTGTTGTGGCTACCATTTTTTGAAGTCGTTTACTTTCGTACCAACGACTTTGTGAACACCAATTTTTTTTTACTTTTTGAAGAAGTCTCAATAAGAGATATATATTCATCAAGAGAGTATATTCTATCATGTCTCCGCATTTTTCTTTTCACAATTCCAAAATCTCGATCACATTCATTAAAAGAATGTCCCCTCATTGGAAAGTAATGTGTGATATTTTGAAACCGATCACTTGATGTTAGCGTTAACAGAAATCGCACTACGGTATTGTTTTTATTTTGGCCGGGGCATCCGTCTGAGAAAAAATACAACTCATTTACCGTTGAGGGTACGTGTTCTTCAATGAAATTGAGCAAAAATGTACATACTTCATTTGGACCTTTTAATGATTCTCCTTCTTGGTATGAATAAAAAAAGGCTTTGTTGTTTTTCATATCATGAATACAAAATTTATAAATCTATAGCTGCTGTAGCAAAATACCTCTTGCACCGGAATATGGGGAAGGACAGATTCTGCATGTAGTCGATTGTTATTGCCATTACATCCTCTCTTTCTCTTTCTCTGCGCATTCTGCCTATTTCATCTATTTTTGCGTAGAATTTCTTTGCTCTTTTTTTATGTACTAGAAGCTCAGCTACAGCAACCCTTTTAGCATTTTCATTTAAAAATTGATCTGCTATCCTTGTTTTTAAATTTTCACATAGTGAATACACATCCACCTGAGGTCGGCCAAACGACAGATCTAAATTTTCTTTTAAATAGGAATAGAAGTAGTTACATTTTGTGATTTTATCGATGATATCCGGATTCTTTTCCAGAAACATTTCGTAAATAATTTTAATGTTTAATGAAGCAGACAGGTATTTTTTTTTAATATTGTTTGAGTAGTGGACTTCTTTTTTAGGTAACAAATTCATGAATTCGATTGCAAGTAGTTGCCATCGATAGAATTATACCTAGACGATATTGCTGTTCCTCTTAAATCACAAAGAAGTTTGTTTTGAGACTTAAGTTTGCATAACGGATAAACTCTCATTATTGTAATTCCATGCAAGCTTATGAAAGCTTTATTGCATAATTCTTTTCTCTGCCCAATATTACAAACATAATATTTACAAGAATAACTTTTATTCTTACTTGATGCTATGGATGCCTTACGGTTTTTAATGTTTTGCACCGGATTCGAGTCTATGAGTCCATGCAGATATAGATCCTACTCATTTTTGTTTGAAAGTTGGTTAAGGTTTGGCTAAAGTTGGCTTTAGACAGCTAAAAATAATAAAAAATCTATTTAACTCTGTACTCTAAAAACTATACTATTTTTACTTACCCACAGTTTACTCCTGTTTTTCTCTGAGAAACTTCTTTTCCAACATGATTTATATGAGCTGTTCCTTTCACCTTAGCATTTCGTATAAAATTTTGTTTATAGTTGTCTGCATTTACAACACCTTTTCTTTCGTATTATTTTATCTTCACTCTCGCTACTAGACGACATCACTGAGTGTATTACAATAAACAACGGTCAAGTAAGCTAGCTGTACTTGCAAGAACTGGCGTGATATAATCATTCCAATATGGTACCGTACAGGGATCTTATCGTCGGAGCGGGATAAGTATTTACAAAATTATACTTAACCGCTGGACGTTTTGTAGGGGCATTGTCTTGAAAAAGACAAATGCCTAAGGGTTATTTATTGTAGGGAACAAAACAACCATTTCTGAGTAGAAAAAAACTCAGCTTCAGAGTCTTTTTAAACTTTTTGCAGAGTCCTCCAACGAGGAGCCCTGCGGCTACTCCTTGAGAGTAAAACCAGAACTGAATGTAAATCGAAAATGTCCCATATTTAAAGTATATTTAACTTTTATATGAAACTTTTACGATTTTTAACCAATAGAATTTATTAAAACTTCCAGAAGGAGGGACGATGCACGTCGATGCGCGAGATTGCGGCGCTCGGCGACAATCTACAGACCGAGAGTGTCTTATAAAATCCACGGTTTCGCGCAATCGTACTTTGTGAATTCGTGCGCTGGTCGACTAGAGTTATAATTTTCAAAAAAAAAACGAGATAAACGACTCGTTTTTTTTTTTATAACGCTGTAGAATATGTTCTATCGATAAAATTATAAAAAACACAATTTACAATCGTGCTGATTGTGACAAAAAAACCGCCGATTTGACTTTCTCATTACTAATTAGCATATTAATCAGGTATTTTACATAGTAACAATTCTCTTAAAGATTTTTGTTTCATTGAAAACTGAACCTGATATTAATTTCTTGAAAATCTTTACGTATGTTAAGGGTAATAAATTAAAATCCTCCAATAAAAGACTATAGGTAGGTAATTATAATTTGAATAAGCTGGTTGTGCCCATACTGACTTTCTAATTACTAATTTACATTACAGTCAGATATTGTACCTGGTCACAATGCTGTTTAATATTAGGATTTTCATTCCGCTTGTTAAAAGTCCATCCGATGTTAATTTCTTGGATATTTTCATAAGGCTAAGAGTACTAAATTGGAATATCTACGAATATCTTGAGTATTGTTGCAAAAAATTGAAATTGAAGGTACTACACAAACGAAAAGCTCAAAAAAATTAAACATTTCTGGTACTTTTGTTATAGATCGTATTTTGTTTTCGAGATAAATTTAAATTTGGGAATTTTTTATTATTGTTTCACTTTTTTCATGCTCTTTATTAATTTAATTTCAGTGTATAAAATCGTCTACAATATTATTCAAATTTTATTTGGAAGTTTTTATCTTAAGTGTTCAGAAACAATTTTTTAGGAAATGAAAATTTGTTTTCTCCGTAGTTATCGATTTGCTATAATATTTCTCATTTGATTTAATAAAAATATTGTAAATTATTTTTTTTTTAATAATTATAACGACGACTCACATCCGAGTCGCTTAACACAAATAAAGAAAATATACGACTCGGATCTGAAATTTTTCTTTTTTTCGCATAAAATATTACAAATTTATTTAAAATACCCTTTATTTATTTATTCGATTTATTTTCTACTTACACAAAAAAAAAACACAAGAGCTTAAATTATAAACACAAAACTAAATTTATAATATTTCACAACGGTCAAAAACCACACTTAAGGCTGTTTTATCGGTGCATCAAAATTTTTTCTCTGTTATTTACCGACGAAATGTCTCGAAATTTGGACATGTTATACGAAATTATATTGCCTTTAAACTGATGGTTTTACTTTTTTTATTTTTTTGAATTTTCTGTTGAAAAATTGGATTATACTGTTTAACGTTCTATTATAACCAAACTTTTCACGCCCTTCAGTTGAAAGAGTTTTTTTTTCTGTAATCGTTGATTCTTTTTTCACCTTTCTGTGTCCAGTAATAATCGAGAAAAGCGTATTCAAACTTTGAAGAAACTTGCTAAAAAATACTGAAATCTAATAGTGAAACGTGTTCCTCATCATTGTCGCTGAGCTTGATCGTTATCGCATTAGTGACGTCAAATCACATGAGCGTACGGTACGGTCATATTTTTATTTCTCTATGGGTACGGTCAGTTAGTTCGCTTGAATTATAATCCATTTTAGTTCTTTCATTCTTGTATTTTCTTTATCAACTTGGTTAGTTTTTACAGTTTACAGTATTCTTATTTATTTTGAAAACATTGAAATTATTTAGTTTACGTGTATGTTAAGTAGTATATTATTAGTTTAGTGGTATAAGTTAAAAGTTCTTTAGTTTACGCGTATTTTTAAGTATTACATTAGGTTAGTGATATAAGTTATAAGAGACAAGATAAAAAATGAGTCCCAGTAAACGTCCTATGTCAAGGAAAAGGAGAGCAATTGCACTGCTTTAGTATTTATTATTTATATTACAACCGTTTTTAAAAGCTTTTATTTAACTTATATATATATATATATATATATATATATATATATATATATATATATATATATATATTAAATGGCCTAGGAGACAAATTCGTTAAACTTCCCGTGCTCAAATTGGTATCACTAAAGTGTTATGATCATTTCGGCCTATCCCAGCCATCGTCAGACACTTGGGCTGATACAAATTCAAACTCGGAAAGGATACAGAAAACGATTATTCATATCGTTTCGTTCACGGCCTTCAAAGTAGGGGGCGCCTTTATAAGCTAACTACACGGTAGTAAAGATTTGGGAGACATTCGTTTTACTTTCCGAGTTTGAATTTGTATCAGCCCAAGTGTCTGACGATGGCTGGGATAGGCCGAAATGATCATAACACTTTAGTGATACCAATTCGAGCACGGGAAGTTTAACGAATTTGTCTCCTAGGCCATATAGTTGGCCATTTATTATATAAAGCGATAGCGGCTTTCGCTAAAAGATTTAATTCTTTACACATTTCGCATAGCATAAAGGATACAGAAAACGATTATTCATATCGTTTCGTTCACGGCCTTCAAAGTAGGGGGCGCCTTTATAAGCTAACTACACGGTAGTAAAGATTTGGGAGACATTCGTTTTACTTTCCGAGTTTGAATTTGTATCAGCCCAAGTGTCTGACGATGGCTGGGATAGGCCGAAATGATCATAACACTTTAGTGATACCAATTCGAGCACGGGAAGTTTAACGAATTTGTCTCCTAGGCCATATAGTTGGCCATTTAATATATAAAGCGATAGCGGCTTTCGCTAAAAGATTTAATTCTTTATATATATATATATATATATATATATATATATATATTATATATATATATATATTATATATATATATATATATATATATATATTCAAGGTTTGAATAATCATTCTCCATTTTCATGCAACTTTTCTAATATGGAGAAAAAATGGACGGATTGATAAGTACATAGACTTTTAAATGTCAAATGTGGAATATTGAAAAGGAGATAGCAACATAGGATTCTGGTAACAATTCACTGAACTTGAATGGTTCTGGTTATTCAGACATACAGCAGCAGCACGCTGCATTAAATATACCTGTGATTTCCTACAGGCAGTATGCAAAACATACGGAAACAGTTGCAGATATCATCGGCCAAACACTTTGTGATTCCTTAGAAGAGGCTGGACGGGAGGAATTAGCTTTAGCCAAAGAAATTGGTGAAGTAGATTCCGACGGAAATGGGTTAATAACCGTTATAGCTGATGGTGCTTGATCAAAAAGATCGTATAAAGTAAACTACGATGCTTCTTCAGGTGTAGTACCTGACGTTGTAAAATTTATTAAATTAGTACGCCTTTGATGGATAGGATATGTAATTAGGCGAGATGAAGATGAAACGATCAGAAAAATTTTCGACCGAAGAGGACCAGTGGGAAGACGATCCAGAGGAAGACCAAAACTTAGGTATCAAGATAACATAGAGGATGATCTAAAATCCATCGGAGTTAAAGCATGGAGAAAGTTGCCAGAGGCAGGGGCGAATGGAAGATTGTTCTGAAGAAGCCTTTGGCTCATGACGAGCTGAAATGCCACTGATATGATGAAATAACTATCCACAATTTGTGTTTTATTCATCAATTGGATACTTTTCTTATGTAACTGCAACCTATAAATATATTAAAATAATGTATATTCCATTCAGAGAACTTTTTCCTCGCAGTGCGTCGCCTCGAAATACTTGCTAGATAAATACATTTACTATTATAATGGTTTCGCTGGTACCAATTTATAGATAAATAAAAATATTTTTTGTTTAAATTTTCACTACGCTAATATCAGTTTTCTCTAACAAATATTAACAAAATATTAATAATATAACAAAATTTAAATTTATTATAAATAAACACCATGGTGTTTTTTGCAGTCACGTTTCACAAATTTTTATTTAATACTATGTTTAGCTAAGACATATAAATTAAAAATGTGATTAATTCTTTTTAAAACATTATCTACGATAATTAATCTAAAAAAAAGTATTCCGACAAAACTAATTTGAATGGAGAATAATGCATTTATTTTAAACAACCCGTGGGCCGGCGCCACTGAATAAACATCCAAACTATTAGGAAGTCACGTAGGGTCTGACATAGCAGTGTAGAAAAGTAAGTGATACGCCCACTTCAAATCGCAGTATGCTATAACTGCGAAAACAGCCTTAAAAGTATTCACACCACAGAATATTAGTTATACGCAAAAATTCAAACAGAATCAACAACAAAACATCCGACTCAGCATCCCAAGACGATTACGCGAAGCCGTGGATTTTATAAGACACTCTCAGTCTCTAGATCCTTGTCGTTACCGTCAGCCGAAAGCTGATGTTGTCGAACCAATTCAGTTGGTTTAGTTCGGAAAGGTAACATGGCCAACATTTGTTACCTTTTCTAACTAAATCAAAACTCAATGTCTATTCTTAACAGGGACGAGATGAGATATGTTACGTTTTCAAAGTACATACTGTGTAGGAACAATTTGTGGGCAATATTGCGTCAACAAGTGTATTTGGCAAAAAGTGTCATTTGTTACCTTTTCGAAACAAGCGATTCATTCAAAATAACTGTTCAGTCCTATAGAAGTTTTTTTGGAAACTTATTATGGTTTTTTACGTAGTAATTACAAACTGAACGATTTTTTAAAAATCCATTAGTGGTTTCGCATGCAATATACAAACTTATTTTAAAGAAATGATGACATATACAAGTATATTAGTCATGAAATTGTATTAGACAATCCTTTTCTCATTATAACATAAAAATACTTGACTCTTTATGCATTAGGTGTAAGATTTTTTTGTACATATTTAACACTGTTGGCGACATTTTGCCATGCTGGCATGTGTCTAATGTTGTCAGTACGCACAAAATATACCGGTATCTCTTAACATATTGCATAAGTTTTTTTCTTCTTTGTGTTGGTGTTGAGGTTGCTTCATTGGTAAACAGACCAGACCAGACGTTGGATTTTCATTTTGTCCTACTGAACGACCTCTCTTTCTTTTTAGTGACTTATTATCTGACAAGCGAGAGCTGGCGGGTGAGCTATGCGAAAATAGAAACGGAATTATTCTAAGAGAGATAGGAGAGGTACTTAATCGCGGCTGTCACAAATGCGTAGCAAAATTACGTTAATAGATATGTTCCGGGTTGTAAGGATGTGTGTGTGATAAACTTATTTACAACGAAAACAAAATAAATATAATAATAATATTAAACAAAACGTAGAAAAAAATTGTTAATAATATTTATTGTCATAAAACGTAATTACTTCTCGTAGGGAAGGTATTTTTATATGTATCGCGGACTGATGCAACTTGTCTTAATGACTACTAAACTAAACACAACACAGAACACACGTTCTTTGTTTATTTTTCCAAGCCAGACGGTAAACTCCGTATTTTCTGCCGTTTTTTTTGTGATGTTCTTGCTTACAATATTATATTTCGTTTCCCATTTATGAAACATGCAACGTATTCAAATGTATAACTAAAGTGTCCAGCGTATCTGTAGTAAATAAACATATTGAAAAATAAACATTTCAATTTTTATGTTATTTCTATTTCTCATGTGTATAACCGATTGCGATAATATAAATTTTAACATGAACTGTCATTTAATTTTTGAAATATTTAGCTTGTCGCTACAGATATACGTTGTATTATCAATAATAGTGAACTGTAAAGTACTTATTAACTGGTCCATTGTTTATTTATTATTTACTGGTATTTTTTTTTTTGCTCTGTAAGTTTTGACATCCCAAAGGTTTGCCTTTTAATACACTTGTCATTTTAATAAATATAAATAATAGTTTAAAATATAGGGCCACTCCAAATAAAAATGTAAATACTTGACAACATTGTCAGAAATCCAGCATTAATTAGACGATGTGAACTCCTAACCCACTGCAATAGAAATGAGCAATCCCTTCCACTTCTCAAATTGTTCTACGCGCAATCTGCCAGCTCCCGCTTGTCGGATAATACCAGGTTTACATAAATGTTCAAAAACCGCTTGATTAAAAGTCAAATATTGGTATATAATAATTTTGTTAATTTTTTCTACGCTAGAGTATCTATACATTCACAACACATAAATCCAACATATGAAAAAAAATGCTTGTGTTTCTAGGTTCACGACCAACATAAGTTGATAACATATTTATTGACTTATTATCGAACCAAGTTATTAGACTTACGTTCACGTTTTCAACAAGGGCCACTTGTTCTACAATGAAACCACGTTATTTGTTCTTTGGTTCTTTTTCGAATAGTATTTCTGAATTTGGAACACAGTTTAATCGAACAGTACCTAAAGGCAACAATGCATTTCAATGTAAGATACATCTGTAATTTTTTACTATTAAACCAGTTATCGAAAAATATGTTATGATTAACGTTCTTCGGCACGGTCTCTGTCAGTCTAGTGACAACATTTCCACTGGCTCCCAAATCAGACACTCCATTTGGAAAAGTATTGGTTTGTTCATCAGCAAAAATATCAGTGTCATAACTAAAATCTAATACACCACATTTTTATATCCCTACTTGTGTGGTTTTGCCCGATTATATTGTTTGAGTTGGTGTCGGAATTTCGTAAAGATAATTTGTTTGTTAATAGCAAGATGTTTCTCATTGAGAACTAGTAAAAGGCGTTGTTTAATCTTGTCTAATAGAGGTCGAATTTTGAACAGTTTATCATGACCTGATTTACTAACAGGAACGGAGTTACTATTGTCATTAAGATGAAGGTGTTTCTTTATAATTTTTCATTTATTTGTTTGTTTGTTTGTTTGTTTGTTTGTTTATTTAACGGGATGAACCCTTTTTCCTTACAAAAATTACAATATACACATATAATTAACATATAAACTGTAGTCATATATTACAATTTTAAAAAGTATTAATAACATTAATGTCTCAATTTCTTTAAACTGTTCTTGAACGAGGACACGGATAAATTAAACAATTCAACACTATCTTGCAAATTATTGGCAGTTCTCAACATCCTTGTGATTGACTCACTTTTACCATAATTAGTGTGATGAAACTTTAGTCTAAACAGGTCAGGAGAGCGTGTTCTTCTAGAATTTACATTAAAAACAATTAATTCCAGCAGTTCCGGACAATCAACATAACCATTAAGAATTTTATGCAAAAAACGCAATTCACACTCAGATTCTCTATTTTCCAAAATTTTCATATTAAGTTGACAAAGAATATAGTTATAATCACAGTTAGTTCTATTAAAACCCATTTTATACCTGCAAATTCTTAGGAATTTATTTTGAACTCGTTCCAACTGATCAATATACATATTATAATATGGATACCAAATAATATTACAATATTCCAAAATGGACCGAACTAGAGAACAATACAAAATTTTGAAAGTAAATATTGAAAATTCTCGGGAGTTCCTTTGAACAAAGCCGAGCATTCTATAAGCCCGCGATGTAATGTTATTAATATGCCTATCAAACATTAGTCTTTGGTCAAATGTAATTCCAAGGTCTCTAATTTGATTTACTTCTGTAATCGATACTCCCTTAAGTATGTATGTTCTATATAACTGATGTTTCGTATTTCTGGAAAACGTAATTTTATAGCACTTTTTTATATTTAAATATAAGGCATTAATGTCACACCAACGAGATAAATTATTTAAGTCAGACTGAAGAGCATCCATATCAGAGGTATTTTTAATTGCTTTAAAGATCTTTATGTCATCAGCAAACAATAGAAATTCACTATTATTAATTACTGATGATATATCATTCACAAACAGATTAAATAGAAGTGGGCCTAAGTGAGAACCTTGAGGTACACCCGAAGTAACATTAATCGCTTCAGAAACAAAATTACCATATTTTACTATTTGTGAACGATCTGTTAAATAACTCGTGATCCAATCCAATAAATTATCTCCAATTCCGTATCCACGAAGTTTAGCAATTAATATTTCGTGATTTACCCTGTCAAATGCTTTGGCAAAATCAGCATATATGGAGTCAACTTGGTTTCCCGATTCCATAGAATCAACAATGAAGTTTGAATACAAAATAAGATTTGTACAAGTAGATTTCTTTTGATAGAAACCATGTTGTTGACCGAGAATTAAATTTTTACAATCGTAGGTTAACATATGGTTAACAAAAAAATCAAGCAACTTTGGTAGTTCAGACTGCAAACAAACAGCCCTGTAATTTTCAACATTATTATTTTGACCAGATTTAAAAATGGGTTTTAAAAAACTCACTTTCCAAAAATCAGGAAATGTAGAAGAAGTTAAGGACTTATTGAATAATAACTGAATAGGTTTAGCAAGAGTGAATACACATTTTTTAATAAAATACATTGGTATACCATCTGGACCCGCTGTCAGTTTCCACGGATTATTCTGTATTTTATCAATAATATCCTTAACATTAATTAAATAATTATTAGCATTAACATAATTTTCGTACTTAAAATTAGGAATCTGATTTATTTTTTCTTTATTATAGACAGTAGAAAAGAACCCAGCAAATAAATTCACAATATCTGAACCATTTTCACTACTTTCATTACCATAACTCATACTCGATGGTAGAATATGAGATTTGCGTTTATTATTAATATATTTCCAGAAAGAACTAGAATTATGAAAAATGCTAGCCTCAATTTCATTCACATGACGCCCTTGTAAATACTTGCTAAGCTCTTTACATTGTTCCCTGAGATCGGAAAAAAGACAATAGTTCTCATCACCACCAGTCATTTTAAATTTTTTATGTGCTTTTTTCTTCTCATAAAGTAAATGTTTTAACTCTGATGTAAACCATTTGGGATATGTAGATGTTTTAAATTTTTTTAATGGTATAAACAATTCGACTAAATAAAATAAAATATCATAAAAATCTTTAACTACGTCATTAATGCTTTTGTTAAGAAATAATAAATTCCAGTCAACTTCTGCTAAATAATAATTTAAAGCAACATAATCACCATTTTTAAAGTCAAAATAGTATTCTTCATAATTAAGGACAGATTCTTTTATATCAACAATTACGTCAAAATTGACTGGTGTATGATGAAATCCCTCCTCAAATAACGGATCCAGAGGTACAGAAACAGATATATCAGGAAAGCTAGAAAAAATTAAATCAAGAAAAACATTTCTCCGGTTGGATATCGTATTGACCTGGTATAAGTCACAAATATTAATGATATTACATATATAAAGTTAGCTGGTGAGTTTTGGTTAGCCTGTACCGTGGTACCATAAAGACTGTTAACCCAAACTACATCAGGTAAATTATAATCCCCACAAATTATTAATTTACAATCCGGAATCTTATTATATATATATATATATATATATATATATATAATATATATATATATATATATATATATATATATATATATATATATATATATATATATTCAATACTATCACAGTGTTCTATATATACATGCCTATCAGATGCAGGAGGTAAATAAACCCCACCAAATACGACAGTTTGACTTTGACACTTAAGTGAAACAAACATTTGCTCAACACTATTTTGAGGAACAAAAACCTCACACACTTCCAAATGTTTGGCCACAGCTACTAATACTCCCCCACCACGTTGTTTGACACTAGTATTATAATTTCTATCACTTCTAAAAATGTTGAAGTCTTCTAACCCCAATTCTGCATCATGGAATTCAAAATTTAACCAAGTCATACATTCAAATACTTGTTTTAGACCTACAGTTGCATTCCAGTAAAGTCTCGATTGTGGTGGTTTCACCAATGATATAAATATTACAGTTCCCATGGATTGATTTTCGTTTTCGGTAATATTGGCAGGTTTGTTTATGTTATCCTGTAGAGCTTTGATGTTTAATTGTTTAACAATTATAAATATTAATTTTTTTGGAAACAAAAAAAGAGATAAAATCTGCAGGAGTTTCTAACTCAATGATACATTCTGATAGCTCTGTAACGCCTTTAAATCCATAATCATTTTTATTAAAATGCTTCAAATGGCATGATTCCCATAAAATTCATTTAGCTTTTTTTTGTTAATAATTCTGTTTATACTATCTTACCTTAACAATGTTTTTCGAAACTAGACCTTGACTTCTCTTCAGCTCCATTTCCTCTATTTTCCTCAAGAATCATTGTTATCTATCGATGTTAAATTACTTATGGACCTTTTTTAACACTTTAACCCTTTCGAGTCGGATTTTTGTTTAGGATAGGTATGGAATTTAGAGCTTTTTTGTTTATAAGGTATATTTATGTAAAAATAAAAGTAATTAATATTAATTTTATCCTTTAGATCCGCCATTTTATCAGAGGCGTATATGTCTAAGTCAGACTTTTTTGGAACATATATGTGGTACTATAATAACCCAGGCACCAAATTCTTACTTTATTTTATTAAAGAAAAATCGAAAATACAAATAAAGTCTCATATTTAGACAACAAAAGGACTAAAACTAAAATCAATATTTAATGAAAATAAAAAGGTGTAAAACATGTTTTGCACAAGGGTATATTGCAGCTCTGACATAGTGTGGTGGTTCGTTTTTCTTTTTTTCTAAAAAGAACGTCGTTGACATATTCTACGGGTCTTTCCTTCGATAGGTAAATAATCTCCCACATTGAACATTTTTTTATTTTTTTGTTGGGGGAGGTCCAAGTGAAGTCAAAGCTTTTCTTTTGACAATAGTATGGCTTCTTCCCAATAAAATAAGTGCCTCAGTTATACTAATTAGAAAAGATTAAAATCGTGTTTTTTTTCTTTTTTAGATCATTGTGTAGTACATAAGAATTTCCAACAGCCATCGCCAAAATGTGAAAAAATAATGTTTTCCATTTAAGAGACTTCTAATTAAAGTCATACAAGTCCAAAATATGATTTAGGTCTACGCCACCCATTTTCTTATTGTACATGTCGAGAAGTTCAGGACATCGCACATTCATTTTAACGCCACTCTTCATTTTTTATTTCACTTTTATTTGCTTATCTCCAAAACAATTGCTGACTGCTAACAAGTCTTTAGTGTCTTGCCACCTGCAAAATATGATGCCTTGGAACCGAAAAACGTGGCAAAAAATTTCCACCGTTATGAAATTAAATATCATTCAATATTTTTGTCACAACTGCTTTCTTCTTCACTTCCATCACTTATCATTTAATTCTCCTTATCCATTTTATTGCCCTCGGAACCTAAATCTATTTTGTGACGCTCGCGTTCTATTTCTTGTTCGCATCCTGATGGATTGTAGTCTTTATCATCGGAGCCACTAGTGTTTAAAAGGATCGACTTCTGATTCTGTATCGCTGGCAAAAATGGCTGATGCCTCTTCCTCTATCTGTTTCTGCGTCACTATCTTTCTACTTATCTAGAACAAAACAAGACTGTTGGGATCAATATAACCCACCATAAATGTCTGCTGGGACATATTTCAACCACAAAACAAAATGCTTGTTTTATTGAATAAATTAATTTTTTTTCTTGGTAGCTCCACGCACAAAAACAAATTTGCAAGCAACAACATAACAGCGTAAAACTTTCCCTTTGGTAGTCATCAACAAAACTACATAAACAAATTTCGCAGATCAACATCACGGGAAAATACAGCGCGAAAACGATTCGCAATGTTGCCTATTATACAAATTATTCTTTTAAAATTGTTAATAAGTTCTTAAAAAGTCCGTTACGATAAAAATTCATGTAAAATGGTTTAGATTTAGTCCAACAGACTAAATGATTTCATGACTGAGATACATACATCCCGTCACACTCGAAAGGGTTAATATTATCGTTATTAAGCTGTTGTAGTACGCCTGCGTTTGTATCGTTTATATTTTTAACTTTACTTGTCTTTGTGTCTCCAAAAATCTTTGTCTTTTAAATAATTTTTTCCTCCTGATCATTTCTTTGATTTGTATTGCACATTGTGTCTGCATTCTTGATACCTAATATAGGTTTAAATTAGACCTTATTTTATATCGTTTTTTATATGCTCATTACCGTCATTGTTGTCACTGCTCCTGTTTTCATTCTAATAGTGTCTACTATATTTATATTAGGTGTGTTAAGATGATTTATTGTCCGTCTTACCTATTAGTAGATAAAATTGTCTATTAAAATTAATTACCAAAAATATTTTCCATATTAGTTAATTATCATAATCATTTATTTTCTCGTGCTTGTACTTTCTCCTAGTAAACTTAATTGGTTTCTAAAACTCAAAGAAACTTTATATATACCAGCACATTTATTATTTTGCTTTTATGGATTTAATAGTCGTCGTATAATAAAATTCTCGGATAAATTTTAAATATTTTGAAGGAAAATACTTTTATGTATTTAAATAGATTTATTCTGTTTATTTATTCTTTGTTTTCTTTTCTTCTTCTCAGCCAAAGAGACAAAATAAAAATTAATAAATAGACCTTTTAAATAAATTTTCAAGACTTCCTGGTAAACAAAATGTATATATTAGATTAAGGCTGTTTTATCGGTGCACCAAAATTTTTTCTCTGTTATTTACCGACGAAATGTCTCGAAATTTGGACATGTTATACGAAATTATGTTGCCTTTAAACTGATGGTTTTACTTTTTTTATTTTTTTGAATTTTCTGTTGAAAAATTGGATTATACTGTTTAACGTTCTATTATAACCAAACTTTTCACGCCCATCAGTTGAAAGAGTTTTTTTTTCTGTAATCGTTGATTCTTTTTTCACCTGTCTGTGTCCAGTAATAATCGAGAAAAGCGTATTCAAACTTTGAAGAAAATTGCTAAAAAATACTGAAATCTAATAGTGAAACGTGTTCCTCATCATTGTCGCTGAGCTTGATCGTTATCGCATTAGTGACGTCAAATCACATGAGCGTACGGTACGGTCTTATTTTTATTTCTCTATGGGTACGGTCAGTTAGTTCGCTTGAATTAGAATCCATTTTAGTTCTTTCATTCTTGTATTTTCTTTATCAACTTGCTTAGTTTTTACAGTTTACAGTATTCTTATTTATTTTGAATAAATTGAAATTATTTAGTTTACGTGTATGCTAAGTAATATATTATTAGTTTAGTAGTATAAGTTAAAAGTTCTTTAGTTTACGCGTATTTTTAAGTATTACATTAGGTTAGTGATATAAGTTATAAGAGACAAGATAAAAAATGAGTCCCAGTAAACGTCCTATGTCAAGGAAAAGGAGAGCAATTGCACTGCTTTAGTATTTATTATTTATATTACAACCGTTTTTAAAAGGTTTTATTTAACTTATATATTATATATATATATATATATATATATATATATATATATATATATATCTATTCAAGGTTTGAATAATCATTCTCCATTTTCATGCAACTTTTCTAATATGGAGATTATCAAAGAAAAAACGGACGGATTGATAAGTACATTGACTTTTAAATGTCAAATGTGGAATATTGAAAAGGAGATAGCAACATAGGATTCTGGTAACAATTCACTGAACTTGAATGGTTCTGGTTATTCAGACATGCAGCAGCAGCACGCTGCATTAAATATACATATGTGATTTCCTACAGGCAGTATGCAAAACATACGGAAACAGTTGCAGATATCATCGGCCAAACACTTTGTGATTCCTTAGAAGAGGCTGGACGGGAGGAATTAGCCTTAGCCAAAGAAATTGGTGAAGTAGATTCCGACGGAAATGGGTTAATAACCGTTATAGCTGATGGTGCTTGGTCAAAAAGATCGTATAAAGTCAAACTACGATGCTTCTTCAGGTGTAGTACCTGACGTTGTAAAATTTATTAAATTAGTACGCCTTTGATTGATAAGACATGTAATTAGGCGAGATGAAGATGAAACGATCAGAAAAAATTTCGACCGAAGAGGACCAGTGGGAAGACGATCCAGAGGAAGACCAAAACTTGATTGTTGAGAGAGGCACCCCAGAGGCAGGGGCGAATGGAAGATTGTTCTGAAGAAGCCTTTGGCTCATGACGAGCTGAAATGCCACTGATATGATGAAATAACTATCCACGATTTGTGTTTTATTCATCAATTGGATACTTTTCTTATGTAACTGCAACCTATAAATATATTAAAATAATGTATATTCCATTCAGCGAACTTTTTCCTCGCAGTGCATCGCCTCGAAATACTTGCCAGATAAATACATTAACTATTATGATGGTTTCGCAGGTACCAATTTTTTATAGATAAATAAAAATATTTTTTGTTTAATTTTTACTACGCTAATATCAGTTTTCTCTAACAAATATTAACAAAATATTAATTATATTTTAATATTAATATAACAAAATTTAAATTTATTATAAATAAACACCATGGTGTTTTTTGCAGTCACGTTTCACAAATTTTTATTTAATACTATGTTTAGCTAAGACATATAAATTAAAAATGTGATTAATTATTTGTAAAACATTATCTACGATGATTAATCTAAAAAAAAGTATTCCGACAAAACTAATTTGAATGGAGAATAACGCATTTATTTTAAACAACCCGTGGGCCGGCGCCACTGAATAAACATCCAAACTATTAGGAAGTCACGTAGGGTCGGACATAGCAGTGTAGAAAAGTAAGTGATACGCCCACTTCAAATCGCAGTATGCTATAACTGCGAAAACAGCCTTAAGATAAAATTAGATTAACAGAAAGTTTTGCCTGTCAACAACTGATTTTTAAAACTCGCAGGTAGAATCTTTTTATATAAAGTTAGAAAGCCCATACTCATTCTAATATTTTCATTGTTTGTATATGACCTAGGATTAAGATATTGTAATTTACCTTTTGTTATAGGAATGAATTATGCAATTTTAAAGCAAAAATTTTAGGTTCTCTGGAAACAGTAATGGGGTTTTTTCTTAATGATTGTAAACAAAATAGAGTTTTTGGATAAGAAAGTTTCTTTCGAATGGGAGAATAGATAGTCGATGTATGAGAGAGAGTAGGCAGTTGTCATTTGATCATCAAGAGGAAAGGTCGCGTCTCGATAGAGGGCGTGTTCGTGAGTTTGGATACCGGCATTGTGAAAGGAAGTTAGCGGAATTGTAAAAGGAGATTACAATTCGATGAAAATATATTCTTGGATCCAAAGTGAACAATTTCTGAAATACGTAGGAAATAGTTTAGCTGCATCATGTTGACAGAACGAGGTCCTTGTATCATTGAGATGTAGCTGAGTATTTGAAGAATTAAATTTCAAGTATTAATTTGTTGGAGAATTGAGTCAAGTGTTTCGTACAGTCACTGAAGGAGGATTGCAGATACGAAAAGAACAAAGCCGATGCGAATAGCGGCAGATTACAATGCTGTGGAGCGTGGACTATTCTGGGTATGGTCCAAACACAATCTACGAAAGAAAGGTAAGTAATTTTTTGTTCAGAATTAAAAATTTTTAAATGTGAATGAATTTTGTTGACATCATTGTCGTTACCATTTTAACTCAAGAGTAAACTTCATTTTAAAATATTTTAAAGTTTTGTTTTTGCAATAAAGTAAATATTGAAAAATCAGAAAGATAAAAATTTTAAAGATATTAATTGAAATTGGCTTTAAATTGGTTTTGTCTTCAAGAAGATTTAAAATATTCTTTTTGTGTAAATTTTATTGTATTCATTTACGCTCATTGATAAGATAATGTCAAAATTTGATAATTGTTTTATTCTTCTTTAATTAAAATAAAGAAACCAATTTTTTGTAACATACTATTTTTATTATTATCCTTTTTTCTCTATTCCGACAAAGCTCAACTAGGAAATTTTTTAATATTGTTCTGAAGCTATTTTCTTGTGGCATTGTAAATTAATTACTATTAAACTGGGAATAAGCCACAATTAAAGATAAAAATACGTTTATTGACGTTTCAATTTACACTTCGGAAATCGTTCTCAAATGAGAACGATTCCCGAAGTGGAAATTGAAACGTCAATAAACGTATTTTTATCTTTAATTGTGGCTTATTCCCAGTTTAATAGTAATTAATAGGAAATTTTTGGACCCACACAACATAGGTTAATTTAAGGCGATTTTTCAACCTGAGAACAATTAAGTTATGTTTTTGATTTTCTTAATTAATCAAGTAAAAAAAGTAATAACGTATGTATTTTGCTTGTATGTAGCTTGTCATTTCTTAGTTTTTACATCACTTTTATGAGAAATAATTCTGCTGTGTAATGTTCGAGAAGTTTCTCCTATATAAACTTTATCACAGTCTGAGCAAGGTATTTGATACACTACTCTAGAACTTTTATCAGTTGTTAAAGGATCTTTAGTTTTAGTGTTTAAATGTGCTATGGTTTTTAAAATTTCTGTTGGCAATTTTTATGTTTTCTAATCCTTTAAATAATTTGAGAAGTTTTGGTGTTAAGAATGGAATATAAGGTAAAGATCCAAAAGTTTGTGGTGCTATTGGTATTAAGGTGTTAACTGTCAGGCTATTGTTTATTTCTTGATTTGCCATTTTTACTGTGATTTGTTTATTATTGTTGGTATTGTCGATCAATGTAATGGAGGTTGGAGAGTTTGCAGTACTAAAAATTAATTTATTGAGTAAGCCAACGGAATAAGAATTTTCAATTATTATGTTTTTTAGTCTCTTTAAACTTTGTTCTCTATATGTTGGATGAGTTATTCTGGATACTCTACTTTTTAGCCCCAAAATTGAGTTTAATTTCATTTTTGTAGGATGTTCGGAATAGTAATTAATGAATCTATTGCTAGAAATTGGTATTCGATAAAATTCTGTTTTAAGACTATTGTCATGTGTGCGATGGACAATCATATCTAAAAAAGGGAGACTGTTATTTTGTTCTCTTTCTGCAGTAAATTGTAATTGGCTACATTGGTTGTTAAAAATATTTAAGACGTCAGTTATTTTGTCATTGGGTACAGCTAGGATCAAATCATCTACAAAAATTTAACAAATGGAATATGAAAAGGTATTATTTTTAAACATTCCTCAATGAGATCATCAAGGGCATAATTGCAAATGATAGGTGATAAAGAGCTTCCCATGGGAGTACCTGATGTTTGTTTGTAATAACTGTTTGCATAAATTTGCATACATTAGTATCAAAAATGAAATATAATATTTCTTTTAATGTATTTAAATTTAATGTACAGTGCGATTGGATCTCATTCCAGTGTTTTTCTATACTGTTTAGAATTAAATAGGAAGGAATGTTAGTATATAAAGATACCACATCAAAACTTACTAAAATGTATGTTTCTGGAATTTTTCTATCATTTATAAAATTACTAAAAACAAAAGAATCTTTAATTACTAAGTCGTTGTTGAAATTATATGCATTTGTTAAAATTAATGTTATAAAATTTGCTAATATACTGTTGGGAGAATCTATTGAAATACCTGACGTCTTAAATATTTTTAACAACTAATGTATCCAATTACAATTTACTGCAGAAGGAGAACAAAATAACAGTCTCCCTTTTTTAGATATGATTGTCCATCGCACACATGACAATAGTCTTAAAACAGAATGGTATCGAAAACCAATTTCTAGCAATAGATTCATTAATTACTATTCCGAACATCCTACAAAAATGAAAATAAACTTAATTTTGGGGCTAAAAAGTAAAGTAACTAGAATAACTCATCCAACATATAGAGAACAAAGTTTAAAGAGACTAAAAAACATATATATATATATATATATATATATATATATATATATATATATATATATATATATATATATCCGGTTTTTTAGGCGTTACGCCCGTCCGGTAGGGATCTATGGAGGAGTATCACCGAGCCGCAAGCCCTTATCTCTTGCCGTACTGCTCCACCATAGGCCGATCAGATCCCAGCATATTCTAATAGAAAACAAAAGTATATTCTAATAGATAACAATAGACTAAAAAACATACTAATAGAAAATTCTTATCTTGTTGGCTTACTCAATAAATTAATTTTTAGTACTGCAAACTCTCCAACCTCCATCACATTTATCGACAATACCAACAATAATAAACAAATCACAGTAAAACTGGCAAATCAAGAAATAAACAATAGCCTGACAGTTAACACCTTAATACCAATAACATCACAAACTTTTGGATCTTTACCTTATATTCCATTCTTAACACCAAAACTTCTCAAATTATTTAAAGGATTAGAAAACATACAAATTGCCACCAAAAATGTTAAAACCATAGCACATTTATACACTAAAACTAAAGATCCTTTAACAACTGATGAAAGTTCTAGAGTAGTGTATCAAATACCTTGCTCAGACTGTGATAAAGTTATGTGTGTATAGGAGAAACTTCTCGAACATTACACAGCAGAAATTATTTCTCATAAAAGTGATGTAAGAACTAAGAAATCACAAGCTTGTGCATTATCTGAACACTCCATCAATCTAAATCACACATTTAATTTTTCACAGGCTTCAATTCTAGAGGTTACGGTTACGGAAACGGTTATTTTTAGAAATGACACATATACAAAAAAAAATGTGTAAATAGAAGATCAGATATTGACAAATTAAGTAACATTCATTGTTACATATTAACATATAAATAAATACCGTCAAAATCTCATTTTCTGTTGACATCCTAACATTAAAAATTCATATGTGCTTAAGCCAAACTGCTACTGCTGACTGGATCAATTTATATTTTTTATAGACAATTAAATAAATTATAATAAAAACTATTGTTACTGGTTTTGCTTTACATATAAAATAACTGTATTTTTATTCATATGTGTCCATTAATCAAACCATGTAAATGACATATATAGTGACAATATACCTAGTTATTTTTAATAAAAAAATTTTAATATATTTATAATGGTTTGTTTTGTAGAGTAAGTCTAGTAAGTAAGACAATTAATATTTTTAACTAGTTAATTTATATTTCTTTTTATAGATGTCTTGAAAAAAAATTAAATAAAATTCGAAAGCTTGACAGTAAGTCAAAGAGTTTTCTTTGTCTTTTGGGCCAAATAGACCGACTGCATCCTCAAAAATCATAACTTATATTCAAATCAACAGTCAAGAATACCATCCACAAGGAATCTACGTTCCTGTAGTTGGCTGTATACCATGTATTAAAAATTTAATTAAAAATCCTTTGTAAAAGGTATATTTTAGGCCCAAACGGGCTAAGTTAAAAAGACAAAACGTTTTCGGAAACCATGTTCCATCATCAGTGTCCTAGAAAATAGTTAACCACTTAATTAAAAAGAACATAGGTTAAAATTTTGACTAAGGTTAAAGAACAATGTGGTTAATACTTACTAGGAGTACATGAGTGAAGCCACCAAGATTAAATATGTGGGTAAAAACCCGATTACATATGTTTAATTACATTTAGTTTTAAATTAATGTTGAAATGATATAAGATTACAGAGTTACCGATGGATTTGGTAACATGGCGACATATGACTCCACGTTGAAGTTGCTAGTCCTGAGACGGTATGTCTTCGAGGACTATATGAGTGCAACTGATTGGCAATGACATTTGATGACAATATTGTTAAGTTATGACGGAAATAATCACAGAGCAGTCAATGTAGCTGTATGTTTCTACTTAAGACAAAAGCCAACGTTATTTAAAATTGTGAAAAATTAAGTACATTAATATAACAGTATTTTCATGTACTCCTAGTAAGTATTAACCACATTGTTCTTTAACCTTAGTCAAAATTTTAACCTATGTTCTTTTTAATTAAGTGGTTAACTATTTTCTAGGACACTGATGATGGAACATGGTTTCCGAAAACGTTTTGTCTTTTTAACTTAGCCCGTTTGGGCCTAAAATATACCTTTTACAAAGGATTTTTTTTAATTAAATAGTCAAGAATACCACCATCTTATATATATATATATATATATATATATATATATATATATATATATATATATATATATATATATCATAACAACAATCAATTTTCATCTCTAATACTCTAGATTTGAAAAATAAATATCTGGTTATTCATACTTCAAGTAAACTAAATGGTTTGCTAGTCCTAACACTATGTAAATGCTCCATTAACTTGAAATGAAAATCTATGTAACAAAAGAATATAAAACGTATAAAAAATACCCGTTTATAGTTTAGGAAATATTGGACAGTTTATGGAAAGAAAACAACCAAGAAGAACCATAAGATATATCATTTGAGTAAATTTATATGGTAGTATGGTGGTAGTACACAGACACCATCCTGATACTTAACTATATCAAGCTAAAAGAAATTTGATCATTAATAAACTGGAGCAAGCACTTGATGAGGCTCCTATCTGAGGTCAAAATGAACTTCGGGGCAGAAAAACGGTATAGTAAAAAGTTATGTGACAGTTTTTCGTTGTGTTGAAACAAACCTATTTTTAATTCAAAGTTATATAATTAGAAAAATAAATAGTTTGGATATTGTAAATACTTTTTTAAGTTTTAAAATTAAAAATTTGATATATTAAAAGTAAAGATTTTATTGCGAAAAAAAATGTAATTATTTTTTCTTTTGAGATTATGTAGGTAAAATTAAATTCTGACTTGTTTATTTGACTTGTGTTTATTTTATTTTAATATGCTAGTGATGCTTTTTTATTAGATATATAGATATTGTTTTAATTTTTTTACTTTATTTTTAAATCGGGGTGCACTGGGCCCTAGGCGAGGTTTGGAGGGGGTGTCCTTCACCATTGCACCAATAACGGCCCCCTCCTTTGATTTCCCAGATTTTTAATAAAAAATAAAGACATTTTAAACGTAGCTATTTATTGTTTTATTTGGTTTGCAATAGTTATTTCCAGTAAACCTCTTCTTCATTTTGTTGACAATGACAATTTTTCATAGTACTTAATTCACGATATGTCTTTTTATTATCCTACATTTGTAGTGAAATCAAATTATCAACTAACTGAAAATATTAAAATACGATGAGTCGATGGTCAAATATTATGGTCGCCGTAATTGTAAACAATTCATAAGCGGAAAACCGATAAGATTCGATTATAAAGTAAAGTGCTTTAACTCCGAAACTATTTACTTTGTAAATTTTGAGATCTATCAAGGGAAAAGTACAAATTCGAACGATTTTTACGAACTTGCACTTGGAAAAGCAGCCGCTCTCATTGTCTCGATGTTGGACAAATTGCCACATAAAAGCTGCCTTATCAAATCTATGTGGATAACCTTTTTACTGGATTTAATTTGATGGTATATTTAAAAGAAAAAGGATATGGAGTCACAGGAACAATAAGAAAGAGTGGAATAACAATGGTCCAGTTGTAGATAAAAAAACTATGTCGAAACAAAATCGAGGTTATTTGGTTTCAAAAATTGACGATTAAAGTGGTATTATGTTGACAAGATGGATGAATAACACCGTCGTAACAATGTGTTGTTTTTGTCAAATATCATTACTATTAGTAGTTTCGTAGGATGAGCAAAGATTATTATCTAGATTAGAGTATTATCGTCAATGACAGGAAACACCAGTTTCTTAAATTTCTTAGACAAATATCGAGTCGGTACAATTGCTCTGTAAACATGAACAGGCTTCAAAATAATATTCTGGGTACACTTTATCTCAAACTAGACAGGCATATAAGAGGTTAAAATAATTTTAAAAAGCGATAATTCCCATTAGTTGGCTGTATACCAGCTGGGTACCATTTGGCTGTATATAGTTGTACCATATAGTTAAAAAGTCGAACATCGTAATAAAATACGATGTTGTTGTATAAACAATTAAAATTAAATTTAATAAATCGAAATGGATTAAGTTCAAAACCAAAAATTTCCGGACTAATTACTCTGTCATCAGTGAATTTTATTTGTAAAATGAGCTCAACAACACGCAGTGGTTGGGTTTAGATGGATTAAATCGTACTTGAAAGTATTAAATTATCTGACAATATGCCAATGGAAAATATCGGTTAAAATAAATGTCGCAATGTATTGTAAAGCATCCGAGGGATTTTCCGTGTTCACATAAAGTCTAGGAATTCTGTTGCCACAGGTGAGCCATCTAGCATGTAAAAAATTGCTCGACATATATCATAGAGATAACTTTGCTCCTTGCTCAAGGTTGGTCTCTCCACTTCTAATATTTCACAATTAATTTTTTGAAAACCAAGTCTAAACGTTCTATTAAAACACCATGTTTTAATAGAATGTTTTAGAACCAAGGAACGACGATTTTAATTTAATTTAAATATATGGACATGTGCCATGTTTGTTCACTAAACAAATTTTCATCCGCTCCCAAAAACGTTAAATGACATAATTAAATAGCTTTAGCACGATGCCAGCATTTCCTCACATTAGCTCTAAAACAATTTATCTTATTTGTAACATTGCATATTTGTAATTTATTTTGCTTTTTTGGTTAAAATTCTCATAAAATTTAATAACATAGTAATTTAATATGTATACAAATGTTTTCTAAATAAAAAATAATTAATAAAGTACTTCCTTTGCCTTTGATTCAAGATAAATGCAATTTTCTGATGGATAGTAATAATCCATTAACCCCTTTTCTTTGGGGAAAATATACCTAATGGAAATTGCAGAGGGAAATGTTCAGTGGAACAGAGTTTAAGTATATAGTACAGGACAATTCTAATAAAAAATAATTTTTAAATCTTCGAGAATCCTTCAGTTATAAATAGATTGTTGGCTATTATATATAGCCAGATATAAGGTTACAGTGTTACATTTTGGTTTTCTTTTTTTTAAATAAGCATTAATTGCGTACCTTTATGTAAGCACGGAAAATCCCTTGAATGCTTTACAGGACATTGCAATTTTTTACATGCTAGATGGCTCACCTGTGGTAATACAATTATTAGACTTTATATGAACACGGAAATCCCTCGGATGCTTTACAATACATTGCGATATTTATTTTAACCGGTGTTTTCCATTGGCATATTGTCAGACAATATAATACTTTAAGTACGATTTAATCCATTTAAACCTAACCACTGTTTATTGTTGAGCTTATTTTGCAAATAATAAAAAGTTCACTGATGACAGCATAATTAGTCTGGAAATGTTTTGAACTTAATCCATTTCGATTTTTAAAATTTAAAGTTATTTAAATATACCAATTACAACAGACGTATTTTATTATGATGTTTGACTTTTTAACTATATGGTACACAACCAACTCCTGCGAATTATCGCCTTTTAAAATTATTTTAACCCCTTACATGCCTGTCTAGTTTATGATAAAGTTCACCCAGAACATTATTTTAAGGCCTGTTCATGTTTATATAGCAATTGTAATGATTCGATATTTGTCTGACTAGTTTAAGAAAGTGGTGTTTCCTGTCATTGAAGATAATGCTCTAATCTAGATAATAATTTTTACTTATTATACGAAACTACTAATGTCAATGATGTTTGACAAAAACAACACATTAGAGAGCTAAGGAGAGTGTTTAAAGTCAGGCAAACTAAAGCCAAGGTCAAAAGTATGAGAAAGGTAATCTTTTTCACATTAAATTTTGGAGCACAGGACTACACGATGGGCTAAAATGTTGTAAAACTATCTTCTCTACCTTTTCTAGATTCAAATGAAGAAATAAGCTCCTGAATTACGCAGGGAATATGCCAGACTAGCATAAACAAAATTATCCCTGCGAAACGCAATCTATCAAGCGGTGCGTAAGATTAGTCACAAAAGCTTCTTCTAATTAGTGTTGCCCAAAATCGGTCTTGGTTTTGCAGTCTTGGTCTTGTTTTAACGTTTTCACACCAACCCAAGATCAAGACTGCCGAATTTTGGCAAGACCAAGAACAATACTGACCGTGAAAGATTTAAGCACGAACAAGACTAAGCCTGGTAGACTCTTGCGTCTTGCAGTTAGAAGTAAGTGTGGTTTTAAGGAGTAGTTAGGGTATATGCTTAAAGACTCTATGAAAAGCAAAAAAATATACAACAAAAATTGGACTTATGCGCATAACAAACAATATCATAAACATACATAGCAAATCAAAATATTCACCAAAAGAATACTTGATACATTTGAGATGTGCTCAGAGGTTATAATTATAAAATTACAATGTAAAAATAAAATATTTTGTACATTATTTCCCAGAAGACGGCTTCTTTGCTCTGTAATTACTTGTCCAGATTTTGAGAATAGCCGCCCCCTATTCATAAAATAATCTCCTTGTGTTGGGATGCCGACAGTAATATCATATTGAATTTTTTTTAAAATATGTCACATAGTTTATACAAAATATAATAGCATACCTACTGTTAAGGACACCCACTTAATAATTAAATTACTGTATTTATTAAGTAGGAATCTCCATAATTTAATATAACTTCTTCTGATTATCATTGCTTTTTTTACGTATTCCTTATTTTTTCAAGTTAGTTTTTTATATAAAGGTAGAGCTAGGTTTGAATTCAACATTTATTTTGATTTAATAAGTAGATTATAGTTTGTTATCTTATCACCAAAGGAATATATGCTCTTGATACATGCATGTGAATTTTTTGCCACACACATTTTTTTTAAATTGACAAAAACACTTATATTAAGAAACGGATTGACTCCCGTAGGAGAGGGTAGAGAGCTCAGTTAGTTGGAGCATAGGCATGGATCGCTTAGAACGTTGTTTCAGACCCCACCCGGTGTCAGCTGTTTAGATATTTATCAATTTGGTTGGTCTTTAATATAATTATGGTAATTTAAGCTTAAAAGGTACCTACTCTGTTACGTTTTTCTAAGATTTTAAGTGACGTTTAATTAATAGCAATAAGATAATGGGTAACTGCGAGACGTGCAAGACTCTTGCTGCAAGACCAAGACCGGGAGCAGGGTACCAAGACCAGGTGTATTGGTGCAATACCAATACCAAGACTCTTTAAGTCTCGTCTTGTTCTTGCATTTGAGTGCATATGTATTTGTGTAACTTTTATTGTATGTGGGTGGCAATTTAGCATTTAAAAACTGATCACAAGCAGAAGAAAAAGAAATGTACTTATGGAGTAATGTCAAAAACATACATTCATTGGTTGGTTGAAGAAAAGGGCGTGGGTGGTGCTCGAAAAGCTGCACAATGTAACTGACTATATAATATATTGGACAGAAAAATGAGGTACCTAAGTAAATGCTCTTTAATTTATCAAAATCATTAATTTTTTAAAATTTTTATAGATGTTGATTTACCTTTCGGGATCGGAAGATATTCAATAAATGCGTTAACCATTTTTCTTATGATTCAACCACGCAAACTGTAAATAAATTTTACTATTCGCTTCGTACGTGACTTACGCGACACCTACCGCCTTCATCTGACATTTTTGGGTCACCCAATTTAAGGTTAAATATATATTAAATACATACGAGATTGACAATTATTGATACTTAGTTTTTTAATTATATTTTTTAGTTTATTTACAATTTTTAATTATAATTTTTAATATTATTAAAAACTGGGTTTCTAAAAATTCATTAAACTTTATCTTTTTAATCCCAAAGAGAAAAGGGAGAAATCTAGTACTGGCAAATCCAGATTTTCTTGTGGAACAGCATGTAGTTAAAAACAATAATAGTAAAAGTTATGATATAAATGCTAAAGTCATCAAGTAGGCTAGAGTTAGCTTAAATGAAATATCAATTAAGGTGAATTATTTATTTTTTCTTATTTCATTTGCATAAAAATGAAATTATGTGTTATTTACTTTTTCATATTACTTAATAGCACGAATCCATCTTTTTCTTTTCTCTAATTTATATGTAATAATTGGAAACCTATGAAAACTACACTCAATATTTTTGCTATTAAATACGTAACATGTATTTGCACCCATTTTTGATAAAATTTATGCGTAAAAGGGTAGGTCCAATTTTGTCATATTTCGCCGTTAAACACGCTGGTATAGCTGGAATAGCGATAAATAAAACGTACGTGAAGGATAAATAAATTTTTTTTTACAAAAACGTAAAAGTTTATTTTTTTCATAATATTTAGGCCGTGGTGGTATCGAAAGATGAAGTCAGATTTAAATATTGTTTTTTTTTTATTTTTCTTGTAATTACCAATTGCAACTTTTCCGCACTATAGCGACCCGAAATTATCAACTTGACTTGTTTCTCACCACTCTTTTGTGTTCTGTCGTCGCTATAAACGGTTCAATAAAAGGACAGTATTCGTCAATCACATCCTACGTCTCTCATCGAACATGGTATACGGTGATTCGATCCATACCTGTCTGACGCCATTGACAGACTTCTATGGAGTTTCAGTACAACTAAGCCTATTATATATAAAGATAAATTAGATGGTAGAAGGCAGTCGAAAGTATAAATTTGGATGTTAAAGTCAAGATTCAAAGGTCTCAATAATGGGAGATCCCACCACAATTGCTCAGCCAAAATGGTAAAAAAAATCTATTAAAACATTAGACCTGGACTGATACAATGAAACCAATTCTTTAATCATTTTTTGTAATAATTAATTTCACGGTTCGTTTTATTTTTTTTCAATATGCAGTGGCCCAAAAAATATATAAAAATTTTACTAATCACAAAACCATTGTTCATTTAACATCGTATTTATCTGGATTTGATGTTATACATTGATAAGATCGCTTTCTTTTTCGATATAAAAGAAGCTATAATATAAAGCTTTTGACGTAAAGAAAGCCATTCTGTAAACGTTAAATACTCAGATAGCCTTTATACACCAAATAAACTCAAACCGAGGGCATTTTCCATGTAATTTAACTTTTATAACAAAATTTTTTCGAATATTGTTGACATTATCAACTTGAATAAATTGTTAAGTAGGTAAATAAATATTAAATTTATTATGATTTAGTATTTCTGTTAAAAGATTTTTTTTGTTGAAATTAACGTGTCTCGACATCTAAGGCCATTGACACGGGTACAAAAACGTCTGAAATATTACAATATACAATTATTATAATACATAGGATAAATACAGTAAGTTACTTTTTTTGAACGAACAATGTTACAATATTTGTTATATAAGATGGTATAATCTACAATCTTTTAGAAAGTCAATTAGAGCACCGTACACATTTGGCGAACTAAGTATCTGTTTCAGGTTACCGTTTATATTATGAGCTAATCTATATACTCTTTAATAACTGCACTCGACGAGTAAGTATTCTACTGTAAGGTGCTGACAGTTACAATGTTCACAAGCAGGTGGGTTTTCGGAAGTCATCAGGTATCCGTGACTGATGCGTGTGTGTCCTATTCGGAGTCTTCGAATAATAAGTTTGTCCGTCCTAGTCATTGTAGGTGTCCTTAACGAATATACAGTGGGATTAATTATATGCAGTTTTGTGTTTTGTCCATTTCAATGATTTTGCCATGTTTTGCAAGTGTTTTGTTTTATGGTTGTTGCTAGATCTTGATGAAGTTGAATTTTTTTTAGGCTTAGGTCAGAGCAACTTGCTTTTCTTGCTTCGATGTCTGCAGACTCATTTCTACGTATCCCCACATGAGATGGGGTCAAAAGAATGTTTATTGATGTTCCCCTGCTGTGGTTTTGATAACAGATGTGTTGAATTTTTGGACTATTAGATTTAACGAGTATATGTTGGCAATGGACTGAGTTGAAGAAAGAGAATCAGTGCATATAGCTAGAGATTTTGTATTAGGAGAAGTCATTTTAAGAGCTTTAAGGTTATCATATAATTCTGCAGTGTAAATACTACAAGTGGTTGGTAGTCGGTGTAGAGCTAAGGTTATGTTTTCAGTACAGACCGCACAGCCAGTATTCTTGTTATCTTTAGATGCATCGGTATAAACAACTTGATTGTACTGTTTTGCATTTATTGCTTCTTGAAATAATTGTCTAAGGAGGTGGTTAGGAGTGTCTTTTTTTATATCGAGTTAGACTAGTATTGAAAACAGGTAGCTTATTTGTCCATTAAGGATTATTGAAAGTACTGATGGGGGTAGTTATATTCTATATAAGTCTATAGCTGCTAGCAAAGGATTTACTAATTGTGGTAGTGTGGTGTGGTAATCTCAATGAGCTTTACTGGGTTTTTTGGGTTCGCTAAAACTCTAGTGAAATAGAAAAAGAATAAAAGCTGACGTCGTATGAAAAGAGGAGGTTTCGAAGCTTCAATGCACAGGCTTTCTAGGTCGTTTGTATTAAATTTAGGGATTTATGATAAGTTTTACAGACGGTCATGTAAAGTATGTGTTGATAATCTAATCTAGAGCAAATAAGAGCTCTCTAGATTCTCAGTTACATATTTTCTTTAGCTCCCCATTAATGATGTGCAAGTGTTTTCAATATGTTTAGTTTACCAGCACAGTTGTCCTTTAGATTTTTAAGTGTATTTTTCAGTTTAACTTCTGATCGAATATTAGCCCCAGGATTTTATGATAATTTACTGTAGGTAAAGGAACATCGTTTAGATATATTTCCGGGTTTTGAACGCTTTGTTTTTTGGTAAATCTTAGTAATTTAGACTTTGAGCTGGAAGTTTAATGCCGTGTGGTGTGGACCAAGAATATACGTTGTTTACATAATTTTGAATAAGATTTGATGTACTGGATATGCTTGCTCCACTACAGTAAACAAGTAGATCATCAGTGTACAGTGAGCTTTTACCGGTTGACGAACTTCTTTAGAGATGTCATTAATTGCTAAGTTAAACAGAGTTGGACTTAAAACAAAGCCTTAAGGTATACCATTGAGTTGTTCGAGAAGATTTGACTCATTACCGTTTATTGCAACTTTAAATTTACGGTGATTTAAAAAGTTATCTATGAACGTGTAAATATTGCGTTTATATTATTATCGATAAGTTTCTGTAAAATTACATTCTTTGGAATAGTATCGAATGCGCTTTCAATATCGAGGGCTGTCACAACTGTATTATGCTGCTTCTGGAAATTCTCGGTTATATGGATTTGTAGTAATACTAAATTGTCCATTGTGCTTCGATATGGTCTGAATCCCGATTGAATTGAATTATTTATTAGTTTTTTCCATTAATTTGCACATCCAACACGTTAATGAGATCTTTATATAAGAGGATGGCTCTATTGAAGGATGGTCGAGCTTTTTATTGGAAGAATGATGGATTGTCTCCACAGGTTGGAAACTTTTTGCTGATCCAAAGAAGATTATAAAATGAAAGTAGCTTTGTGAGTCCATTGATGGCTAAATTTCTGAGAAATATGGAGGGTATATTGTCAATTCCTGCTGCAGAATTTTTTAAGGTAGACACAGCAAAGGAAAGCTCCTGAAAAGTAAAAAATAAGTTTAAAGCGAGGAGGTCATCTAAGAGATCTGTAGTAAAAGGAATAACTTTATATTGAGTCAGAGTAAATGTGTAGTTGTCATTTTTGCTTTTATTATGAAAATGAGTTGCCATCGTTTTAGCAATTTGATCATCTTCAGTTATTATTGAATTATCATAACTGAGCGCTGGAATTGACATATGTGTTGTTTTCCCGTGCATTCGTTTAATTTTATTCCAAACTTGACTGGAAGGGGCGTCTATAGATTTGGAAGATATGTACTTATTCCAACAGTCTTTCTTGCTTTGTTTTATCACTCTTCGCGCTATAGCTTTTAGTTGTTTGAATTTAATCAGGTTTGACTCAGTTCTGGTTCTACGATATTTATTTAATGCTGTTTTGTTTTCTCTGATAGCTTTCTTACATTCAGATTCCACCAGGGTACAGTTTTACGAGAAGATGATATTGTGCATGTTCCAATGTGCGTTTGAGCAGCCAGGGTGATTAAACTCACTAGGGAGTCTAGTGTTATATTAGGATCTTCTGATAGGTGTAGCTGGTTGATCTTGTTTTCAATGAAGTCAGAGAAGTTTTTCCAGTTAGCTTGAGGTAATTTCCATTTTGAAAGTTTTGCTTTGGGCTTGCTGCTAGAATTAGAAATCAAGATGAGAAAGTGATTACTGTCATAAAGTGTTAAAAGATTTAAATTAAAATAAATATTACAGGTATGTGAGATATTTCTGACTTACGGTATAATTATTTTCACTAATTTTTTTGTAAAATGTTTAATATTTTAATGAAACAAACTAGTGTATATATATATATATATATATATATATATATATATATATATATATATATATATTTTATTTACCTATTGGGAATAAACGAATGTTCAGTAACAAGTTTTGTTCTAAATAATAATTTATTCTGTATTTCCGCATATAATACCCTACAAACCCTAGGGAGACTTTTAATGGTTCCTTTGACCCAGCATGAATCACATATAAAATAAAACTACAATATGTAATAACAACTTTGAAAATCATGCCATCAATGTTTATCGATATATGTGAGTCACAGGTAAGATAAACTTACGACCCAAGAGTGTAAGTTTTGTTTGTACATATTTGTATGGCATGTATGTAACAACTAATACAAAAAAAATGACCGGCGACCTAATGCCGTATTTTTTATATTCGGAAAACTTTTTCCCTTTTTCGGCAATTTAACATAGTACGACATTCATACAAAAAGTTTCGAATTGGTGTATAGATTAATATTTTGCTACGTCGTACGGTTTCACTGGGACAGGGGTGAGAAATCTGAGGCAACCCTTAATTTAAACACCCAGACATTTTGTATCAATAAGAATTTTTGATTTTCGGCATATTTTCTAAACTGGTTATTAGATATTGTAGACTGATTTATATGTGATTTATGCTGGGTCAAACGATCCTTTAAAAATCTCTCATGGGCTTGCAGTCTATGAACCGTTACGTTGTTCAGATTTTGTCTAAATTTTTTGTCATTCCGCTTTAAAACTATGTATAAAGAAGGAAAGTCCAGTGGGGCTTCCATAATTGCCTTTGGTGTGTCTCTCATAGCTCCTATAATTTAAAGTCAAGTAAGTCTTTGCACTTTGTTTAGTTGTAAGTTGGCCCTTTTTTACTGCACCTTTGGCCACCATATCACGCTGCATTTGTGATTGTTGGTTTTACCATGATAGTGGTAAATAGAGATCAAGCAAACAAGGGACAAATCGGTACCGGAAAATTACAGAAGAGTTAATTTATTAAACACGCCACTAAAATTAACCACCAAAGTGAAAACAAATAAACTGAATGAAATTATAACGCTAGCAGAAGAACAACAATATTTTAGATCGGGAAGATTATGCATCGACTCTATATTTATAATAAGAAAAGTGCAAGAGAAATCATTAGAATACAACAAATCGGCATATCTATGTTTTGTGGACCTTAAGAAGGCATTTGACCGGGTCAAATTAATGAACGTTATCCACTTATTGTACGCAAGAGAGATACCTCGAGAAGGCATAAATACCTACCAAACTAGCAAAATAACACAATAAAAGTAAAAGTGGAAAAAGAGTAACCGACTATATTGAAGTTGGCAATGGGATAAGACAGGGAGATTCCCTGAGTCTTTTATTGTTCAACCTGATTATGGATAAAATAATCAAACAAGTAGGAACTAAAAAAGGATACCAAATGGGAGGAAAATAACTTAAAAATAATCTGCTATGCAGACAATACAATACTACTGCCTGAAAGTAAAGACGATTTACAACGTATGCTGCACCAATTTAATATAACCGCCAGAAATGTTAAATTTTTATAAAATAAATGTCATTTATCTAATTGGATATGTTATCAAAATTTAAAATTTTTAATCTTAAGTTGTAAGTATTGAAATATTCATTTTGTTTACATATAATAATTATAATAAATTTACAGTTTTCTCCTGAAGAAGTCACAAAATCGTGACGAAATATTGAGAAATAACAAATAGAGTTTTATTTCATACAGACCAATTGCTGAGACTACAAATAATATTTAACACAGAACGGTCGAGAATAATTTGATAAATATATATATATATATATATATATATTATATATATATATATATATATATATATATATATATATATATATATATATATATATATATAACACTGTTTTTGATGGGTTGGAGTCAATAAAAGGGGCTATTTGTTGACTATTTTTTACTCGAGCTTTCAATTGTGATTACAATTTTTATCAAGAGCTTCTAAAAAATACAAAAGTCTTACAAAGTTGAACTAGAAATAAAAAATTTTTTGTTAACTCACCAAATAAAATTAGTTTCTTATATAAAACTACTGCTTACATAATAAATACAAAAAATATTAATAAAAAAATGCCTTATTCTAATAAATATTTGGTGAGTTAACAAAAAATTTTTTATTTCTAGTTCAACTTTGTAAGACTTTTGTATTTTTTAGAAGCTCTTGATAAAAATTGTAATCACAATTGAAAGCTCGAGTAAAAAATAGTCAACAAATAGCCCCTTTTATTGACTCCAACCCATCAAAAACAGTGTTATATTTTTTCCAAACGAGTCACAAGTACTTCTTTTTTCTTACTCTTATATATATATATATATATATATATATATATATATATATATTAATCATTAAAACTCTTATAGATATTGCATTTCTAAAATTTGGCCTTATTTTATAAAAAAAGTTATACATTCTTAATTTTAATAGTATTTCACAATTTTGAGATTTTCATTAATCTCTTACTTCTGAGCAATAGTTGCATGTTAATTTGTGATGATTCTGAAAAGCAAGATCGCAGATATGCTAGAGTTTACACTTTATTATCAACAGATTATTTTTTAAGCCAGAGTAGTTTAGAAGAGAATATAGAGGTATCTATATTTGCATATTAAAAGAAAGATCTGCAACAGGATGGAAAGATTAAATGAAGATTGGTGGAAATATCCCTTCATAAAGTTGTCCATCTGGTATAGAACTGCAGCCAATGGAGACTGCAAGCTATCCATATTTAGAGTGTCTTCACCCACACCTTAATAAGGGCTTAACGAATGAGAAGGAGGAGGATATTTGTTGCCAATAATTTACCAAAAAACATTTAATTATACAAAGGAACAAGCGTCAGGATATCTGTGTTTTATTTAGATGTTTTTAGGACTTTGGTTTGTTAATGTAATGAAATGTATGATAGACTGAATGTAAGATAGACAAACGTTTGCCACATATAGCCATATACTATATTTTTGGATCGAGAGAATATATTTTTCGATATTTTATTTTATGACTATATTGACTTTCCATTAAAAGCATACTTTTTCAATTTTGGCGCCTAAAACTCAGAGCATATTTTTTAAATTTGCCATTAAATGAAATTTAGCGCTAGAAACTCCATCCCAAAAGTTTCTATGAGATTTACCTTACTAGGGGGTATATATTGAGATGTAAAATTCTACTTCATAACATATTGTATATTGATACAAATTCGAAATTTAGATTGTTATATTGTGTATTAATCTATGTATAGAAATTCATATTACTAATCTTTCTAAGCTACTTCATGTACTAATGGTCTTTAATTTAAAAATATTCGCGTACACGTCAAAACTTTAAATCAAAAATTAGGAATTAAATAATTAAAAGTACTAAGAACTTTACAGCAACTTCATTACTTCTCATTTAAAAAAATGTGTCAGTTTACTGGATTCCTTTTTATAAAAGATTAGTTACAGTATAAATACTAACATATCTGAGAGCTTTATGTATAATGATATTGTTTAGTGAGGAATTTAATATTGGGATTCAAAGTTTAGCACAACAAAGAGGCCATTATACTTTACTTAATTAATTTTCCTGTTGTGGTTGGTTATTTATTTGAAGTTAACACTTTTATTTAAAAATCAAATTCTTCGACACTCCCTTATATATTTATTTAGTTTTATTTATAGCATTTAATTAAAATTTCATCATATAACCTAGGCATAAAGCTTTACTTATGTGCTCAGTTCAAGCTCTAATAAAAACATTTATAGATACTGGTATGTACCAACACATAGTAAAATTAAAATACTTAAGAGAAACTTAGGTGTAGAATACATAAACAAAATACTAAGAATAGTGAATAGTGACGATGGATTAATGGACCTTATTCTCAATTGTACTCCATTACCAAATTTTTTTAAATTAAATATGATAACGAAACAAAATACTAAATAAACTAAACATTATTATATTGAGGTCATGATTGATATGGATAAAAATAAAAAGCTTTTTTACTTTTGCACTAACCGCAAATGTAGAACTAGGCAGCAGCAACAACATTTAAGTAGAAATAAAAAATTAGCACCCAAAACATTCATTCCAAGTCCGTTTATAACGGAACATACGCAACCTTCATTAAATACCCTCCTCAATGACAAACGTTAAAAACGCAAACTTATTTTCCAAAAATGTTGTCCTGCTGGCCTATTTCTTTGAATAATAAAGTACAAACCAGTAACCATTTTTATGGTAAGTTGCAAAGGGAGATGGTTGTTTAATTTTTTTGCCGAATATAATATAGATTTATTTACTAACTCGGTGGATGGTATCGATAAATACACATCAAAGCTTGAATTTCTAGTGGAGTAGTCATGACTAGGTCTTGCTGGAAAAACATGTAGGTGAAAAACAGTTTCTAGAATATATAGAGAGGAAAGAGTTAGAATCCTGTGATTTTTGAAGTAGATTTTGCAATGTGTTATTGTACTGAGGCCAAAAAGTTACCGTCTTGCTCTTTTTTGTAATTTAAAAATAACATCAGATTGAACAGCTGTACTACAACCCCAAAAATTAAGGCCATATCGAAGATGAGACTTGAACACAGAAAAGTATGATATTTTGGAAGATGCTAAATTCATTTCCTTCAAAAGAAATCTTATTGAGTAGCAGGATAAGGCTAGTTTCTTACTTAACAAATCGATATGAAAGAACCATTTAAGGTTTTAACGATAATATTTTGCCTACCACATGGGGTATTACTATGGGGGCTGAAGGTTGGGTGCAGAAACTATTGGGGTGATGATAGGGCAAGCAAAATAGTCGAAACATGCGAACGGCACTCAGGGTTTGTTAGGAGAGCTGGGGTCGTGGATAAATAAATGACAAAGGGGTTGGATTGGGGCAACTACAAAAATATGTAACAAAGGATCATGAATCTCTTGGGACAAATAAAATAAAAGCAAACAAGGAACACCTCTAGTAATTTAAAAAGGTGCCACTTTCTTCTTCTTCACGTGCCATCTCCGCTACGAAGGTTGGCTATCATCATGGCAATTTTGACCCTGGAGGCTGCCGCTCGGAACAATTGTATGGAAGTGCAAGCAAACCACTCCCTGAGGTTTCTCAACCACGACATTCTTTTCCTACCTATGCTGCGCCTACCTTCAATCTTTCCTTGCATAATTAGTTGTAACAGTTGATATTTATTCCCACGTGTAATATGTCCCAGGTATTGTAGTTTCCTCATTTTAACACTCAATACGACCTCCTTTTGTTTGTTCATCCTGTCTAATACAACTTGGTTAGTTATCTTATCCTTTCAGGAGATTTTTAACATTCTTCGGTATTACTATTACTATACACTATTACTATTACAACAGCTAGTTGTAACTATTGAAATGATTATTAAATATAAAAAATATATCTTTTTATATGAAACTCAGAAAAGGGTTAGAGAGAGAAATAAACAAAATGGTTAGAAAACAAATTAAACCTTTATTGTGTCTCACCACAATCAGTTACAAAAATAGACAATGTAAAAATATATCAATAGTTGCAAAATACAAAAATAAAAAGAAAAACTTACATGTGTCCTAGCCGTTTACAAACTCTGTTGCTACAAAACTTTAAATAAAAAATTTGCAAATAAAAAATTATTTTTTTAAATAACGAAAGTAATTATATTATTAAAAAATGTCTACCTTTTTTTTAATGGCATTGACATTAGTCATTCAGCCAGTTGCAATAGATTCTTCAATCAGACAAATGCACAACTCTATCCCTAATCGAAAACTAACGGTTAATTAAGAGAAGAATATACGACAAGGAAACTTACAGGGTCAGTTGCTTCTCGTCTAGGGGCCCATCAAGCCCGTCAACCATAAGGTGTTATAACATTTAGGGTAAACAAAGGATACAAATCTAAATTTCCACACGATCATGAAAAATTTCATGCTCGAGTACAAATTCTATAGAACCATGCATGTGTCTGACAAGAAATCTATAATGATATTATATATATTTTGTGAGCCTGTCGCCAGCAGCGACTGAATATTGAATGGTGCATACATATTAAATTCGATTAATTTTTTGTAGAGAGAGTTTGAATGCTGTTGAAACTTAGGGCATTCAAAAAAGATGTAATCAAGATCACCCAGTTTTCCGCAATGTTTGCAATTATCATCTTCAATCACATTTATTTTATATAAATGACTTGGATAACACGCATGTCCAAAGCGTAGTCTATTTATGTTGGTTATATATTTACGTGGAGATTTAAAATTCTTAAACCAAGTAGTTTGTGGAATAACTGGTTGTAAAGTGGTGTATCTTTTTTGGTTTGTAAGGCAGTAAAGATTCCATTGATCTTTTCATGTCGCTAGCTATTTTTTTTTAATATCCTAATGAAATCTGATACACATAAAGAATATGGCAATAAAGTGCCTGATATTACTGGTTTTAGCTAAGTAATCTACATATTCATTATCTTTGAGTCCAATATGTGCCTTAACCCAAATAAATTTTATATTAAAGCCAGAGTCTACTAAGTGCTTTTATTGAACTTTTATTAGAAAAATATAAGGATTACTAAATGTTTTCGGCAAAAAAGTGTTTTTTATGTTCTGTAGAACTGAAAGGCAGTCTGAAAGAATTAACGATTTTTTAATATAAGAGTTTTTAACATATTGCAAAGCTTCGAGTATAGCCAATGATTCCGCCGAGAAAATTGAAAACTCCTTGGAAAGTTTGTACTTAAATTCAGAACCTCCTAATGGTAGAAAATAGGCACAGCCAGTCCCTTCTATTGATTTGGATGCGTCCGTGTATATAACTGTGGCATCACTATACCAGTTCAAAACAGATCTCAGAATATTGTTGCTCAATTTGTTGTTGTGACTATATGTGGGTATTATAACTTCAGCTTTATGGAAGAGAGCAAAGAAGTCTAAATTTTTTTCCACTTTGGCCAAATTTTTTGAAAAAATTGAGTTGTTCTGTAAAGCAGTGCACAAAGGTGGAGACGGCTTCTTAATCCAATATTAATGAGTGAGATCTGATTCGTTAAGTTAACGTATACTGGAAAATAATTTGGGATATGTTGAGTGGGCTTTGAGTACCCATTTTTCGCTTAATAAATTTCTTCTAATCGAAAGAGGAGGTTCATAAGCTTCAACATGTAGTGGTTGTATAGGGGTAGATCTCATAGCACCTAAACAGACCCTTAAGACAGAATTTTGAAAAATGTCAATTTTTCTTAGATTTCTAGATGCAGAACCGTAAAGAGTAGCACCATAATCTATAATGGATCGTATATAAGCTCTGTAAAACAATAAGGATGTTTCAACATCGCAACCCCACCACACTTTGGTTGTCATTCTAAGAAAATTACTACCTTTTTTGAATCTATCCAGCATATATTGTATGTGTTGTTTCCAAGTCAATTTTTTATCCAGTATAAGGCCCAGATATTTGATATGGTTTTTGAATGTAAAAGATTGATTATCAAGAAGTATATTTTGATTTGGAGGAAGGTTGTGTCTTGTGAAGACAGATACTGCTGATTTGTCAATTGATAAATTTAAGCCGTTCTCTAAGTACCATGGGAAAAGAGAACTACATACTCTACCTAGGTTTTGCATACCGTTTTCATATTTCTTACTTTCTGTATAGATACAAAAGTCATCTGCATATTGTATTATTTTAAATAAGATGTTGTTTATTTGCATATTATGTATGTCAGACGTGTACATATTAAATAAAATTTTCGATAATACCGAGCCTTGTGGTATGCCGTGATAGTTGTGTCTAGGTCCTATTAGCGTGTTATTATGGTCTCTGACGTAGATTACCCTGTCTGTATATAAACCGATAATTGTGTTAACGAAAGCAATTGGAAAATAAAAGAAATTTACCATTTTAAATTTCAATATTGACAAACAAACTGATTCATATGCTCCTTCAATATCCAAGAATAGGGCTGCTAAATAGTTATTCCTAGTTAAGTTGTTCTGTACATCAACAACAAGTGTTGTTAAAGCGTCTTGAGTTCCAAAACCTCTTTTGTAAGCCAAACTGGTTTACTGGTAATAAATTCTCTTTTTGTATCCACCAATCTAATCTAAATTTAATAAGCCTTTCTAGGGTTTTGAATACGCACGAGAGTAAGGATATTGGTCTATATGAACTCACAATATTTGGATCCTTTCCGGGTTTAAGGATAGGAACGACTAAGATATTTTTGAAGGACTCGATAAATATGTTATTTTGGATGATATCATTGAAGATATGTAAAAGATGGTTTTTTGCAACCGTTGGTAGGTTGATTAACATGGGGTATTTTTTATGATCGATTCCAGGAGAAGTATTAATGTGGTTTTTAAGGGCGAAGTCTAGTTCAGTTTTAGTAAAAGGTTTTAATAGAAAGTGATTATTTAAATGATGACTTTGTGTAGGCTGTGTAGGCGAATGTTGAACCCATGGAGGAGATACTCTATTAAAGAAGTCTTCTAATAAAATATCATTGAAGGGTTTTGTACTATTATGTGATTTTCGGTTCATTTTGTTAGCTTGAGACCATATTTCTTTAGAAGAAGTATTTTTGCCTAAACTAGCTTTGGCTTTTTGTTTCAGCTGCTTTTTAGTATGAGCAGTAATTTTCTTACATTTTAGATAATTATCAAGGCTTGGTGAACGTTTATGATCTGCCAATGCTTCTTTTCTGTTATTAATTATCAGATCACATTCTGGGTCCCGCCATGGCGGAGGGGATCGATTTTTGGATTTAAAAATTTTATATTAAGGAATAGATTTAATAGCAGCATGATTAATGCAATCTATTAGAAAGTTATAATTTTCATAAGTATTAAGATAGTTACTTTTATTAGAAAACATGTTTTCAATTAAAGATGTATACAGCGGCCAATTGGCCTTTTTGATGTTCCACTTGCTTTTTGGGTGAATTGTTTCCTGCGATGTGTAGGTTATTGAAAAATTCATAGTTATTGCAAAATGATTGGAGCCTAAGGTGTCAGATAAAACTGACCAGGTGATTTTACTAGCTATATTAGCTGTGCAAAGTGATTTGTCAATCATCGATTTTTCGGTACCATATCTAGGAAGATAGGTAGCTTCACCATTATTTAAAATTACCAGATCTAGATTCTCGACACTACTAACAATTTGTTGACCAACTGCATCATTTTGTAATGAGTCCCATAGTGAATTATGAGCATTCATATCTCCTCCTATTATAAAAGGTGATTTGACTTGTGAGAAGATATTTATCCAATCATTTTTGGAAGTACGAATTTTAGGTGGTCTATATATAGATAGAAAACTTAATTCTGTTGTATTAATTTTAACGGTAGCACCGCAGACTAAAATTTCATCGTTAAAATTGTTTCTATGTATGTAATTGGAAATAAGTGTTTGAAGACCTGTCTGATCTTGTTTATTTTGAGAATTAGGGATGTTTTAATTAGCAGGAAGGGGTCTAGAGGGCCCAAAATTAAAAGGAATTATAGGTGTGGTATGGGGGGACTGGGGGTAGGAGAGATTAATTTTCGTTTTTTTCGCTATGCTATAGCGACTTGAGGAGGGTTGTGATGTGTTATTTGATGATAAGTTTTGGTTGCTACGCGTGATTACTTATGTGGCAGCAGAATGGGTTGAATTTTTTGTGAATGTTGGCAGGGGAGGAAAACTGTTTCCGTTATTTTCTAGTGTGGAATATCTATTCTGAGTGAATAATCCCGAAAAGGATGATTCACAATAAGTTTTTGCCTCGATGAAAGAAGTTTTTTTGCTCAATCATAACGGTTTTGATCTTCTTCTGCAGTTCGTACTTTGGACATTTCTTGGAAATGGATACATGATTCTTACTATTGCAATGGATGCACTGAATAGCATTATCCTGGCAAGCATGACCTTCATTTTTGGTTTGTCCGCATTTTATGCAATGTGCCTCTGTACTCCGACACTGCTTGGAGATATGTCCAAATCTCAAACAATTATAACACTGAGTAACCTTGCCAATATAGGTTTCCACAGGAAAAAATACACTATTTATTGCAATATAGCTAGGTAAAATATTTTCCTCAAAAGTGACTATTACAGTCCTCTTCGGTACATAGTTAGTTTTTCCTTCCGTATCAACCCTTCTAAAAGTTCGTTTGTAACCTAATATGGGGGAGGGAGATTCACTATTATCTAATACATAATTTTCATCGTATTGGGTATCAACATCTCTGATTAGACCTTTGATTTCTAGTAGATGATTAGGAATGTAAGCTACCAAATTTTCATTTTTTAACTTTAAATTTTTAACCAAATTATTTGCATCACAAATTGACCTTAACAAAACTTTAATTATGTTTTTTCCAATGCCTTTAATTTCAATAAGATTAGGAATATTCATTTTTTTATGCAAAATATGCGCAACTGTTAAAGGATGTAGACGACCTATATTTTCATTGTCTGTTTTTTCTATGTAAACATAAACATTATTATAATTGTACTTATCTGATTTAATGTTGAAAAATTTTATAGCTACTGTTTTTGCGCTTCAGGTTCTGGCAAGATTGTAGTACAGTCACTGGTTTTATTCGCATTTTTCGCTGTCAAATCATCAAAATTTTCGATTAAACTGGATTCATTAATAGGCATTCCACTATTCTCACTAACACATGAAAAGTTTAAATCACCCATTGGCGTCTCTGGGGAAATTGCCTCCCCCATGGGGGAGTCGTTTATATACTTATTTATTACACTGAGTTAATGTCAAACTTCGAATCACCTGTACTAATTTAAAATCGAGTTAATTAGTAGAAAAAGACACTGGGCACTGATTATTTACGACCTATCGCTTCGAAAGTTCGAATAATACTGAAAAATGTCTACCTTGACTTTAAAATTTAAACACAGAAGTTACCTTTAAATTTCACTAAATTTCACTCTGCATGTCTGGGGTCGGGAACGGGATCTATTGGACTTGAAAATTTCTGGAAGAACTGGACTGGGAATCTCTGCACACGAACAAAAAGACTGCTTCAAGACATGAGGATTAAAATGGGCGGCACTAGATACAAACTTACAAACAAAATAAATTTCACTACATTCAACAAATTTTTGCAGGTATTTTTGTCAAAACTACATAATGACCGTTGCCTTCGACCAAATATTTTAAACTCTTATGTTTCGTTACTCTTCTCAACCTGCCTGAATTCTCCTGACCTTAATCTAATACCGGCGGGGGCTACCCTTTCCCTTACCTCTCCAACATAAATTTCTTGTTTTTTAAAACAGGCCTCAACTATGTCACAAAGCGACCTGGAAACGAACTCCTTTTTAAATTTGTAGAAAAAACACGTAATATATTGTTGTTCTGAAGCTATTTTCTTGTGGCATTTTAAATTAATTACTATTTAACTGGGAATAAGTCACACTTAGGGCGAGCGCCCACCAAAGTGGCGTGGCAAGTAGCACGTAGCAAGTAGCACGCGTCTAGCATGTTTCTTAAAATGTAACCAATGAAAAAGAATGATTAGAATGAATGACGTCACTGTCATTTTGGTGTACGCTGAATCATTCGTTTTCATTGGTTACATTTTAAGAAACATGCTAGACGCGTGCTACTTGCCACTTGGTACGTGCCACGCCACTTTGGTGGGCGCTCGCCCTTAAAGATAAAAATACGTTTATTGACGTTTCAATTTCCACTTCGGAAATCGTTCTCAAAATACAAAGAGTGAATTAAACAAATTTTGTTTTTTGTTACATAGTGAAAAATTCTTTTAATAATTTAATTTTATCTGATTCATTTATATTGACAATTCAGACATACATTACTCATTTTAAAGTAGACGACTTTAAAATGATATTGCCAATATTGTTGAGTTGTGCTCCTGGGACGAGGCAGATATAGGTCATGGTCGAAGGTTAAATTTGCAATATTTAACTGGGTCTGTTGAAAGTAAACAAAAAGCAAAATTATGAATAAATAAAACTGGTTATAATATCTGGTATATTATAACCAGTTTACTGTACTTGTTCAAAAAGTATTTTACAGGTACTTTTAAAATAGCAATCGGTTCTTTGAGGCCTCAGTTTTGGTGATAAAAACAACTTCTATATTTTATTAAATTTTTTATTAAAAAGCCGTTTGAAAAAGTGCTAATTTATGAGCTTACAAACATTCATAATAACTTTGATACTTTTGTAGGCTCAAGAAAATGCTCGTAAAAAACACAATTTCTAAAAAACAACAGAACCCTCTATGACTAATACGAACAAAGATAGCATTTTTTTCTTAAAATCATATTTATATTATTTATTAACATTAAGAGCTAACAATTAAAAGAATTGTGAAGACGTAAAAAGTTATAACCCGTTAACCCTTTGCCTATCCCTTTACATGTGATACACAGGAATTATTTTTCAAACGTTTGTGCATCGTATGTGTCAGTTTAAAGTATATACGACTTAGCATATTATAATTATTATCTGTACAAGTTAAGTTTTAAATAGCAAACTCCGATCTCCATTCCACCTTATAAAAATAAAAGTATTTATAGTTTGTGCTGCTATTTCAAACTATTATTGAAATACTAGGAATAATCGAATTCGAAACAACAGATCTGGGGCGGTCTAATCTAGATAATATTGTAGAGGTACCTTGTCAGCAGCATATGGAGAAATTCGATATACAGTATGGTGGAAATGAAAGGAATAAATTCGTTATTTAGTAAACCGAAGACTTTAAGGAAATATCCTGAGACCCGTCGATTTTTATTTTTAAATAAGCTATTCGTAAGAATACATTTTTATTTTTGACGTCATCTATGTAAGCGTGATGACGTCATTGCCAAAATTTTTGAATAGAAAGGGGGGTATTGTAATATATCATTTAAAAGGTTTTTTAAATACCTATTCAGCTATATCAATATGTCTAAGTAATTAAAGTTTGTAATTGTTTAAAAAAATAATTAAATTTTTATTATTACAATAAATATTTAATAAGTATTATTTAATAAATACAACGAAACCTAAATTAAGTGCTCAAATTGTTTACCTTCAGCTAAAATACAATGAGAAAGGAGTAGAAAAACTTCCGGAGTTATTTGAACAACCTCATTACGTATTCTTTCTTTGTTCATTAATATTTTGAGGTCTATTTTGATACATTTTACTTTTTAAATATCCCTATAAAAAGAAATCAAGAGAAGTCAAATCTGGTAACCTAGGTGGCCATTCTATTGTTCCTCCTCGACTTATCCACCGATTTGGAAAGACGTTGTTTAAGTAGTTCCGTACCAAGACAGCATAGTGTGGAGGTGCACCATCTTGCTGTAGCCATAAATCATTTCTGTTTGGAAACAACCGGTTCATTTCTGGAAGCAAAAAATTTTGAAGAAATTGTAAATATCGAGGGCCTGTTAAGTTTTCTTCGAAAAAGTATGTTCCAATACACCTATTATCTATTATTCCCACCCAAACATTAATTTTCCCTGGGGATTGGGTACGGTACTCTTGCATCCAGTGTGGATTTTCCGTAGCCCAGTACCGATAAGTTTGACGATTGACATGACCGTCCAGTGAAAATGTAGCTTCATCAGAGAAAATAATCTTTTTTAAAAACATCGGATCTCTGTTATTTCGTTCCATTATAATGTCACAAAATTCAATTCGTCTATCAAAATCATCTTCCATAAGTTCTTGTACTAAACTTACTTTGTAGGGATGCCACTTTTCCTTCTTTAGTTGTTTAAGAACTGTTAAATGGTCCATGTCATTATCTAATGCTACTTGCCGTGAACTGTTATGAGGCTTGAAAAGCTAACAGAACGTCTACTTGTTGGTTTTCAGATATTGGTTTTCTACTACCTTTAGGAAGGTTTTCAACATGACCTGTTTCTCTTAATTTTTTCTCAATTTTGCTTACAGTGGATTGTGAAATTGGTTCTCAACGGGAGTATTTATTATTAAATAACGCACATACTTCTTTCTGCGTACGTGTTTTATCTCCATAACCAATCATTATGAGAATTTCAATTCTTTCCGTTTCAGTTAGCTTCATGTTCAAAGATACAAAGACTTTTTGAATACGTTTACTACAATAATGCTATTAATCACTTGAGAGAAAGATAATTAAGTTTGAATGTATAACTCTTAAGTAATGTTGATATTAATAAGGTAACTAGTTTTTTTAAAAAGGTAAAAAGTAGATAACAACGACATTTCATTACCAGTGATGGCCTTTATAAAATTTATTTTTGGGTGTCAATAATACATCATATCAATACTTAAGAAATATTTATTGTAATAATAAATATTTAATAATTTTTTTAAACAATTACAAACATCAAATACTCAGACATATTGATATGCCTGAATAGGCATTTAAAAGACCTTTCAAATTATGTATTACAAACCCCCCTTTCTATTTAAAAATTTTAGCAAGGACGTCATCACGCTCACATAGATGACGTCAAAAATAAGAATGTATTCTTACGAATAGCTTATTTAAAAATAAAATTCGACGGGTTTCAGGATTTTTCCTCAAAGTCTCCGGTTTACGAAATAACGAAGTTATTCCTTTCATTTCCACCATACTGTATTGTATGTATCCTGACTTCTCACATACTTTAAATAATTTTGTTCTATATTTATGGGCCTTACAGGAATTATAGTGTCGAAATACTAATCACCCATGGTGAGAAATCATAGTTTCATTGACACATTTCCTCGCCGGAGGTATAGATTTTTGGAATTTATAAAATAAACAACTTAACAACTCAACGAAAATATCTATTTTGTACAATCTATTGTAGATTAAGTTGTTAAAATAGTATTACAAATGTGCCAGTTTTTCAGTATCAAAGGCAATCTGATACTGAATTTGGTTTCAATTTGGTAAAACATTGGATGGTAAAATAGACTGTCTTGTCGCCCATAATCCTTTAGGTTCTCTAGTATTGGGTAAGTTCTTTTAAGCAGAACACCTAAAAAATTAATTAATGTAACATAGACTCATTTTTTCATTCTAAAGGACCTTTTAAGTTTGTGTGTTGACATGTACAGCTGCGCATAACGATTTGTTTATTTAACCATCAAATTGAGGATGTCGTATTCGAAAAATTGTTGGAATACATTAACAGGACTTACTGCATTTTAATTTGCATCTAGAATCCTCTTTTGTTAACCGGAATTTTCAGTAAAATTTACTTTCACTCTCTGCTGAAAGCTTGAACTCCATTAAGAAATTGGTTGTTTTGGTGATAGTGATAGTCATAATTGAATGTCTGCTTCGAAGGATTAACTTAAACATAATAAATTAATAAACTGGTAATACAACAAATAGATACCTAATAATAAATGTATTAACCAAATGTGAAATAGTTCCTTTGTCATCATCCCAGTCCGCGAGCAATTATAAACTGATTCATTTGGACCATCTTTCTCAAGTGCTGGCGTCATACGTATTCGGGAAAATATAAACATTGAAGGATATACTGTCGAGTGGTACTCATACAGCAACATACTATTATAGAAAAAAAAATTTTGTTTAAAATCCTTTATAAAAGGTATATATGGTATGCCCCGTTTGGGACATTTTTATATACCTTTTATAAAGGATTTTAAACAAAATTTTTTTGTGATATATTGTATACAGCCAGCTACAGGAACTTAGTTTCCTCGTGGATTTTTATACTATTATCGCTTTGCCTCGATCCCAACTCATTGCAGCACCAACTGGCTTTTGTCCTTTTACAGCAAGAACTTTTCTTGGCTTATGTACCGCTCTTATCTCCGTTTCGTCCACGTAAAATATTTCATGTGCAGCAAAAAAATATTTTGACATTAGCTTAATAATAATTATAAAAAATGTTAATTTCATCGGAATTGAAGGCCATGATTCTGTTAACGATAGTTGCTTCGGATGTCGTGACACTAATTTCCGGATTTTGCCTTAAAGATTTATAAGGCCAGTCCTTTCCTTCTTCATTTTTTTTTTTTTTTTTTGAATGGATATAGAACTAATTTTTATTTGGCGTGTTCATATACGCTTTTTTTTAGTGAGCTCTGGGTCAGTCCATAAAGTAGCTTGGGAGTGTGAAGCTACTGATCTCTTATATGCACTTCTTGTTGTGAAGTAAAAATGGGATTCCTTCACATTTTTATTACAAATTCTGAAATAGACGTTATATTTTAAAGCAGTAGGTATCAGTTTGGAATCCTCTTGAAGTTGTTTTATTGCCATTGAGCCTCTGTTATTACCATGTTCATTTTTCTCGAACACCATGAATATTTCTGCTGAGAACTCTGAGCAAATAATTTTACCTGATAAGAAAAATGTATTACACTAGCTGCAGTAATCTAAAACAAATAATTTACTATGTTTAAACATTAACCTTGAAAACCGTTTATGTGACAAAATGTTAATTTTACTTCCAAAGGTTCTCAAAAAAATTAAATGAATCTAAATTTGCAATATTTACAGTATCTACAACTTATGAAACATCAATTATCCATTATAGGAAACACCGAGAAATCGTGCGTGGTCACTTTAATTAGCTTTTAACTGATCTCGCGGTATCAGTGTAAGAAAGTACAAAATGTATATAATATATAGAGTGTATCATCTACCGAATTAATTGTATTTCAAAAAGTAAATTTATATATTATTTTATTATCTTTATCACAACGCTGTGTATGGGTACTAAATTAACTTGCAAGAAATTTATAAAGTTGCTATGACATGTAAAAATTCTATTCTTCTTCTTCAAGTGCCGTCTTCGTTCCGAAGTTTGGCTATCATCAAAGCTATCCGTATTTTTGATGCTGCAGATCTAAACAGTTGGTAATTGGTGCAATTGTACCATTCTCTCAAGTTTTTCAACCATGAATGAATGTAATAGAATGAAAAATTCTATTACATATATAAAAATTAAAAATCAAAATGAGTTTAATTCTTAATTAAAATTTTAAAATCAGTACATATTTCTTAAATAAAATAATGCAACATATTTTTAATAAGTAGTATTTAAATCCACTGGTTTATACCAATTAGGCAAATTTGATAACGCTGTGTCGCAAATGTAAAGAATGAAAATTAACATACTGGGTTTTAGCGATATACAATGGTCTGAAATGAGAAAATGTAACACCAGAAATGGAACAATGTATCATTCTGGAAATAACAACTCCAATCACAAACATGTAGTTGGCGATATAGTTGATAAGAATTCTCAGAAAGCTGTTTGTAACTCTGTTCCCTACTCCGATCGAGTATTAATGCTTTCTCTAAACTTTCATTTAAAACGCAAAATAAATATAATCCGAGTATATGCACTCACTGCAGACAAGGATGAAGACGCCATAAAGGCCTTCTATGAACAAATCGACAATGTCTTAAGGCTAACTTAAATACAAGATATAAATATTATAATGGACGATTTGAACGCTAAAGTGGACCAAGGAGAAGCGGGAATTGCGTGGGGTGATATGGACTTAGGTAAAGGAATGAACGTGGCGATAAACTTGTCGATTTCGGTATCAATGAGGAACTCATAATTACAAATACCTTGTTCAAACTTTCTAAACGTAGACTATATACATGGAGGTCACCAGCTGACAATACCAACAAAATAGTCAGAAATCAAATAGATTATATTATCGTCAACAGAAGATATAGAAATTCTATAATATCATCTAAGACTTATCCAGGAGCGGACATATCCTCCGATCACAACCCCGTTGTTTTGTCGATAAGAGTGAAACTAAAGAAGGTCAACAGCCCTAGCACCAAGAAAATCATAGATACAAGACGTCTTAAACAAGATAACACATATGCGGAAACATAATTTAAAATAAACGAGAACTTAAGGCAAGTCCAAAAAGATAATGAGAAAACTCTAACTATTGACCAATGGTGGAGAAAAATTCAACATGCCCTTGTGTCAATTGGAAACAAACCCTCAACCCACTTGAAGAAAAAACAAACCCTTGGATGACAGAAAAACTTCTTGAACTTATGTAAGAACGAAGAAAAAGTAAAGTAAAAGACCTGAATAAATACAAAGAAATTCAGAGAACCATCTAAAATAAAAATTCGAGAGGCAAAAGAGAGATGGCTCTCCGACAGATACAAAGAAATAAAAGATCTGGCTAAAAAGTATGATAGCTTTAATTTACACAAAAAAAATCAACGAAATGACAGGTTCTAGAAAACGTACAAGAACAAATATCCTTAAAAATGATAAAGGGGATATTATTACTGATATGAAGAAGAAAAAGAGAAAATAATGGTATGAGTACAAGATATGCTTGAGTACAAGACATGGATATGAATCAGAACATGTATTTATGTTTTGTAGACTTTGAAAAGGCATTATACTGTTCAACATAAAAAGCTTGTAGATATATTAAACAGCAAAAATATTTTTTTTTGGTGTGTGTAGCTTAGACAAATGTCATTCAGCCAGTCTCAATCAAGATAAGTTTATTAATGTAGTGTGTGTGTGTGTAGAGTAATTGTCTTGATACTTAGCCAAGTCGACGTCATTGTCTTTGCTAAGAGACGCTAATTGTATCCGAATATCTGCGGTCCCTCCGGTGAGTACCTATCGCACAAGGATAGAAATTATTTTCATTTATTAATTTTTAATAAACGAAAATTTCCACCCAGGTGAGATTCGAACTCACGACCTTTAGGTTCATAGGTAGGCGCTCTTACCACTGAGCCACAGAGGGGGTAGCAAAAATATTGGCAGTCGTGATATGAAAATTATATATAATTTATATTGGAATTAAACTGCCAAGGTAAAAGTTGACAGCCAGTTTACTCAAAATATCAAAATACAGAGAACTGTCCGCCAGGGTTGCGTGCTGTCCTCGCTACTTTTCAATGTCGACAGTGAAGCAGTATTTCAAGAAGCGCTCTCAGACTCAATAAAAGGTATATCTATCAATGAAAAAGTTTTTAATAACTTACGTTTTGCAGAGGATACAGTAATAATAACGGATAACAACAGTGATTTACAGAACGTAATACAATGCCTTAATGAACGTTGACATGAGTACGGACTGAAGATAAATTTAAAGAAAACTAAATGCATGATTATGACTAAATCTGCACATGCAAATATCCAATTGACTATTAAAGATACTACAATTGAGAGTGTTAATAACTTTAAATACTTAGGAACATGGATACCATCAGATGTAGACTAAACAAAAGAAATTAAGACACGTATTGAAATAGTACGTGCATCATTCATTAAACTTAAAAAGTTTCTTTGTTGTCGGGATATAAGGTTAGAACTACGCCTAAGAATTCTTCGGTGTTACATGTTCTCTACTTTTCTTTATGGCTTGCAAGCCAGAAAACTAAAACAAGTTCATCGGAATAAGTTGGTTGCCTTTGAATTTTGGTGTTACAGAAGAATCCTACGAATATCATAGATTCAAAGAATGTCAAACGTGGAAGTAACTAGAAGGATAGGCAATAATGCGGAAATAATATTAATTATCAAAGAACGAGAACTTGAGTACTTAAGAAATGTGATGAGAGGGCAAAAATACGCATTATTACAACTTATTATGCAAGCCAAAATTTGAGGAAAGCGAAATGTGGGAAGACAAAGAATATCCTGGTTCAAGCACTTAAGGGAATGGTTTGAATGCAGTAGAGCAGAACTTTTTAGAGCAGGAATCAACAGAGTCCGCATACCCATGATGATTTCCAACCTTCGATAGAAGATGGAACTTAAAGAAAAAGAAGTATTTAAATCAATTAAAAAGTTAATTTATAGTCCAATCGTCAAAGATTTGACTCTCAAGAATGATACGAACATGCTGAATTTCGCCACGAATATAAATTTTAAGACCCCTAAAATGATACTTAAAAGTTTTTTAATTTAACCCCTGGGACTTCAACCCTAAAATCCTCCCCCCATAGAAGGTTAAAAATGAAAAAAAAATCGATTTACCAAGAGTCTGTTGCACCCTTCCTGAAGGGTCGGGCTTCAGTCTGGTAGAGGTCTTCTGGTCGAGCCTCTTATTTCAGCTTAAATACAAATAATTAGTTGAAAAACAATTAAAGATAAGGGGAAGAGCAATTAGAAGATAAAGAGAGGAGAAGGGAAACCTATTGCATATGAAATAAGATAACGAGAAAGGTAAGGTACAGTTAATACAATCGCACGAGAATAAAATAAACCGTGAGAAAAAAGTTATTATGATTGTGCGGTACACACTTAATATTTCGACATACATACACTGTTTATATGATAAATCAAACAGTAATATAAATCAATAACAATGTCTGAAAGAGATACACTATGCACAAAAAATAAATTTATATACATAATAAAAAAATTAAAGGCAAATAGTTTATCAACAAGGTTATATTGAGGTATCATTAAAGTAAATGCAAAATGACAATTTTTACTGAGCAGTTAAATGGCACGAGATAAATTATTGCACAATTTATTATTAAGTACAACAAAAAATATCTTCTTGAAAAATAAATCTAAATACTTTAGTATCCTCTGTTATGAAAAAAAGGCAAGGAATATTATAACTGTATCTACGTCAATATTTGATATCTTAAAATAAAACAAAAAAGTGATTTTAACGCCTTGAGAATACGTAACATGAAGTTACTAAAACTTTTAATCGTGATCATTTCAAATATGTGTATAAAATTTATCATAAATAAAATCTACATATAACTCTGTTTATAATTCATAAGCATACATACGCACTTTTCTAGTAATAAGAGTTCGTTCGGTTGGATTTAACATAAACAACCATAAATAAGGCAAAGTCACTAAACTGGAGTGACAAATCAACGATTTAGGTAGAAATATTGGTACTCACGATTGAATAATCGTATTGTACTTAGTCAGCAACAGGTAGGCACAGGTAATGGCGTCTTTCATAGAACGGTCTCAATAATAAAGGTACTTAACGCGTTGCTCTCGAAGGTACATGGGGACTTCTCAAACCGAAGAGTGCCAGTATCAAAAATGATACTTAATTGACAAGGCTAGTGTAGTCGTATTTCTATTCTTAATATTTTCTCTCGACAGGAAAGATTATTTCTTTGAAAACCAACATCTCTGCTATTCGTAGAAGGTAGACTGGGTGATCGACAATAGAAACTAAATTATTTGTTAAGAGGAAGGTTTAAAATAAAAGAAAAAGAGCAGGGAACATTTGGCTAATTATTTCGTTGTTGAGAAAAAGGCATGACAAATCGCTCATTGCTTTTGGGATATCTTTAAGGCTCCTCGCAAAATATATACCATAGGCGGCGTGGAAGTATTTTCTAAGAGGAATAATTTAAAGAAATTTTAAACTTGCTTCACCGTACGTCCTAGAACAAAATATTTCAAATAAAAAATATAGCTGAGATAATTTTAAACAAAAATATGTATTAGCAATTTTTGTATAGAATAAACTGTTCTCGTAGAAACAATGTTTAAAGCAACCGGCGATTTGAAAAGTTAGATCCGCGCGCAAAATTATTCTTAAATAAAATTTGTATCAACTCAACGGTAAAAGTCGTAACATTAGAGTGTCCTATCAACAAGAATCGAAATTAGTTTTAAAGGCGAAGTACGCAGTTTTCGTATGCAATTTTTGCATTTTGCCTCAAATAAAGTCAGCTCCTATAAAGCTGTTCAATCAATATAAACAATTTTAGCAACTAATGTGAGACATTTTAAAAATAACTTAAAATGCAGAATTGGACATTTACATTACAAATGATCGCACGTCATGTGGAATGCCTCCAAAAAGACGGGGTTGAGTGTAATTTATAGCAAAAATTACGTATTTTTAAAAAACGTAGTAGTGAAATTAAAAAAACAGGTTAAACATTATAGATCGTTTGTAATGTGAAAGTCTCACATTTGTTGCCAAAACTTAAAACTAAAATTTCATGCTATAGGCTGTAAATATTAGCTTTTAGATATAGAAACTCCATAGTGGCTAATCAATCATAAAAAATTACAAAAATTGCTTAACGTTTATTTATTTACCACCTTTCTAAAATCTAAGTTCATTAACAACAAAATACAAAAATTGCATACGAAATCTGCGCTCTTCACATTTAAAACGCATCTTGGTTTATGTGGACAAGATAACCGGATCAAAAGATATTGAATTTTATTAAGCATTGATTTTGTGCCTGTAACTGACATGTGAATCGCCTATCGATTTAATCGTTGTTTCTCAGAATAAAAAATTGCCAACAAACGTTTTTGTTCAAAATTATCTTAGCTACATTTTTTATTTGAAACATTTTTTTCAATGACGTACAGATTCTTAATAAATCGATTTTTTTTTTCGTTTTTTCCCTTCTAAGATGAGGGGTTTTAGAGAAAAGCCCGAAGGTATAAGTAATTAACTTTTTTGCATCTTTTTTAGCGTTCTAAAATAGACATTTTCGGCAAAAACCAGCTTCTTTGTATGATTTTTAGAGGTTCAGTAGCATTATGGTCTCCAACGACTGTAGAAATAATATTGTATTCAAGTGGAATTAAACCACAATATTGATTGTAATAAAAATTATATTTTAGAATTGTTTTTGTACAAAAACAAACGTAGAATCTAATTCTATAACAATTAATTGTAGTTTAATCCCATAGAAATACCGTATTTAACTTAAATATGCATATAGCAATATATTAAACAGTTTCAGAACATCCTTAATACTTTTACAGTACTATGGTTTTACAGAAAATGTGATAACTTAATATTGATTTTTTTTGTCATAATCTTAATTTATATTTTAAACTAATTCTTGATAATACTTACAGGTTGGTGTCCTCGATCCTGTGATATATATTTATGTTGGCCACCAACGCCGCCTGGAAAGAACGCCACTCAAAAGTGCCCTTCCAAGGAAGGATTATTAAAAAATGGTGAGTCTATCTTTACTTGGTTTTCATAACCTTTCACATAGTCAATACTTTACAATATTTCCATTTCCATATTTCAACGTCCTCACTTATATATATATATATATATATATATATATATATATATATATATATATATATATATATATATACATATGAAGTACAAATGGCAAATAGCATCCCATCATACTTTGACATAAAAATCAAAAGAAACGCAATGTATTAAGCACTGAATGTTACAGAAAACCTTTATTAACTATCATTACCAATATCCATCTCATATTCAAGTAAATTTTATATTGGCTTTAAAAAACAGAATAATCAAAATATCACACACTAATAACATCGACAAAGAATTAATAAAACAGAAAGACGTTTTATTGGAAAATTTTTACTTATTTACACTAATTAACAATTTTTTTTAACAACCCCAATATTAGAATGATTGGGATTCATCAAACGGCAGAATCAAATCACTAAATTTTGCAATCTCAATTTACTTTTACCTCACTACCTTAAATATCAACATTCACATCCAATCTAACTAAAGTCTTTGCTAACTATTTTTAGATTAAAATTGCAACTAAAAATAATAAAACAAGCAAGCGAGCAAGCAATTTAATTAAGCCCAGCTTGTGAGAAATGTTCTCCCCTAAGAACTACGATCGGGTGTAAAAATTCATTAGAGCGAGGAATCACTCCACCGCACTCCAATGCTTCAGACCATCCCTTTCTCCCCTATAGCACTCTGATGCGCGATAGGGACACAACTATCAGCCAAACGCTCTTCATGTGGAGGTCCTGGGTAATAGAACCCCAACATGGTTTTCTAACTGAATTCAAAACTCAGGACAGCGCATTGTCGCTACTTCCCTGTTATCTTAATGTGGCTTATACGCAAACTAAAGTTGCTTACTCGAGCTTTAAGTCTCCGCTCTAAGCTAAGCTCAGTTGGGCGACTTGATGCTCAAGGGGTTGGGCCCTATGCGATCTTGTTTTTGAGGTTTTTGTTAGTAGTTTTTGATTTTTGTTGGTGACCGAAGCCATTTTTTGTGTGTTTTTTGCATTTTTTGTAGGACGCCCGAAACATAAAATTAGAATTGGTGCATATTAATATAATAATTATTTACTAAAATTTGACTTGTCCACGCTGTACGTTGTGATTGTCCACGAGTGTTATGAGCTACGAACTATCTTCATAGTGCGTTTTTATTGTGTTTTAAAATGTTTTCTGTGGTGTTTTGTTTTCTCTTTGGTATGAAACATTAAAACATTGGCATTATTGTATACAAAAACTAAATCACCTATTAGCATTACCGAAAGCTCAAATGTAATTTATAGAATACCATGCGAAAAGTGTGATAAGTCACATATTGGACACATCCCTAGAAATCTAAAACGCAGACTAACATCACATAAAAGTGATTAACAGATCATGCAATTAATAAGAAACGCATCTCGTTTGGACATAAGAATTTAATTTTAATAAGCTTAGTGTTTTCTGATGTTCAACATTTAATCATTATTTAATGTATTATATATTAATAAGCCTACGTTGTGACTGGTAAGCCAGCCACAGGTAAAGATTGATTCAACTTCCACAGTCCAACGCTATGAACCTTGCATAACATAAAGACCTTAATAACTTTTTTCCTGTACTTGCTACAAGAAATTTCATTATCTCAAAGGTTAGAGATTTAATGCCTTGTTGGTACTTTAAAATATCTGCTTTTTTTTTTGTCCCTTACTGAGTTTTATAAGTTTATTCTAGGAAATGTTAAAGTATAAAATGTCCCTTGGAACCATCGAAATAAATTTGTCTAAAACTAGAGTTTATTTTTTTTAGACAATCAATAATTAAATTTTTATGCTTCCAAATATGAAATTTTTTGATCTATCTGACAATAATAGTTATAAATTAAAAGAGAAAACCCGTCACCTTAAAACAAGCTGCTGCGTTCCGTAATACCAAGCATTCAGAAAGCTTACATCTTCTCACCACAAGATATAATTTTTACTATGCAATGCAAATTATGCGTTTTCATCATATATTGCTATAAATAGGCATAGAAATGAGGATGTATGAAGCAAACCAACCGATCTTTTTCCATGTCTTGTGTTTATAAATTGAATCAGACACTTTCTCCATTATTTCAAATGAACCAATTCGGACTTCTATTTTTGTTTAAGTTATTGGTTACATAAGCTAGATTTTTTTCTTTGAATTCATATTGTATTCTCTTTATATCAAATATCGATTTTTTGTACTGATGATATTTTGTTGATCTTTGTGCTGCTATTTTTCGATAATTTTCTAAATTTTTTATTTTTTTCGCTTTTCTCTTAATTCAGGTGGTAACAAGTCTGTGACTTTACCACTTAAAAGATATTTTGGTGAAAGTCCTGTAACGTGTGATTTGTCTCGTTATATTTATTTGTACATTCGTGTGCCATTTTAGACCATGCCACTTTTTTTTCTTCATTTAATTTATATCGTATTTTATTGATTAAGGTCTGGTCTTTCGTTTAAACCATTTCAGAATGGTGCATCTACTGCTATGAAAATTAATTAAATGTTCCTCTGTTCAAGATAATGTTTAAAATAATTCGAATTTTAAGCTGCGTATTGATCTGTAAGTATTGCCTCTATTTTCTTTTCTGTAGAAACCTTTTTTATCAGCTTTATAAGTTCTTGAGCACTTTAACCTTTTAAACAAAAATCTTGTATAAAGTTATCTGCTAATAGGTGTAGGTATTTCTTTGTCGATTTACGGCCAAAAAAACCACCAACTTTATCCAGAGACATTATTTAAAACGGTTTTGTAGCTGGACCTAGTTGTGACATTAACCCGTATTTCCTGTTTAATCTCGTTTTATTTTTTATGCAAACTTCACAGTTTTTACATATTATCCTAATATTTTCAGTATCATTGGTGCAGTATAAAAAGGTTTAAACATTGCTTTCATTTGATTTATTCCTATAATACAATAAGTTTAATAAGTTTTCTTTAAAACAAATTTACTGTATTGTTTACTTAATACTATCCTTCTTCTTTTTCTTTTACCAGCCTTGTAGTAAATTTCGTTTTCCAAAATAAAGCTGTTTTTTTCTCTTATTCGTTGGTTTTATTCTTGATCACTTTTTTTATATTCTAGATTTACCTTGTTTACGATATCTTTATTATTTTCATCATCCACAAAAACTGTATTTCTACTAAGACCATCGGCTTCAGTATTTTTTTCCTGTTTTATACTCTATTTTAAAGTTATATTGGGATAAATAGCTAATCATGTCTCCTAATTCATCATCTGTTCTGTTTTTTACGTTGAGCTCTTCCAGTGGTTTATGATCTGTGTATACAGTAAAGAAATTTCCAAGCAACCAATGTTGCCACACTTTTATACTTACTTTTATTACTAAAGTTTCTAAAACAACTGCTTTTCTTTGTTTTTTGATATTGGTTTATTTCTTTGAAAAGTATGCTACAGGCTTTTTATCTCCATTTGATTGTGTTTGCTTTAGAAGAGCTCCTAAACCATTTATACTTGCATTATTGTAAATAAATATATGTAATTTTGGATTAAAAATTGCAAGAATTTACGTTAGATATAAGAGATTCTTTATTATGTCAAATGCTATTTGGCATTTATATATTTTCTTTTTTGTGGAGTGGGAAATTTACTTATTGCTTTCAAGTTATCCTTTAGAGATATTTTTGTATTATCTTTTATTAAGTGACAAAAATATTTTACAGATGAAAATCTACAATTTGTAAATTTCAGTCTAAGTTCTTTTTTTGTATAGCATCCAGCAATTTTCGGATGTGTGTTATATGTTTAGTAAATCTTTTTGACCAAATCAATATGTCATCAATATAATTTACTCCATTTCCATATAAATCATGTTTTTTTATAATATTTCTTAGAATCCTTTTAAAAATTGCTGGCGAAAACTTTATTTTAAATGGGAGACATGTCCATTGATAATAACCTTCTTGAGTTACGAATCATGTTTTAGGTCTATCTTAAATTCTTAGAGATATGGACCAAAAATCAGAGTTTATAATATCTATAGTTGTAAAATATTTACAATGTATAGTCTGAACCATTAAGTCGTCTATTAAAGAAATAGATTGACATTGAGAAACTATTTTCTTATTTGGGTCTCTAAAGTAGATAGTCCATTTATTTTTCCTTTATCTCATATAAATCCCAGAGTCACTGGTGCTGCAAAAGAATTGTATGATTCCTTAATCAAATTATGTTTTAATAATTCTGCTGTTTGTTTTTCTATCTTTATTTTATCTTCTATTGAACACTTGTATGGTCTTTTATAGCAATATTTTTCTGTATGTAGTTTCAGGCTTCATAATTCTTTACTTTGACTACGTCAAATTTGTTATTAGCAAATATTTGTTTATATTCATTCATTAGGGCATTTATTATTTTTTTGATAGGATTTTAAGTGTTCTGTGTTAATTAGAAATTGATAGGTGTCTATTACTTCATTCAAATTTACTTTATATTCTTCAGCTGGTTTCTCTATATATTCTTCTATTTTTGTGATATCTTTGGTATTATCTTTTAACTATTGTATATTTAAATTCCAATCCTGTATCTATTGTATCCCATATTGTATCTAATCCCAATTACTATCAAATTCTTTAGTTTCTAATATAAATGCATTTATATTATTTTCTTTATCTAATATTTTTGCCTTTAATGTTAGTAAGCCTCTAGATTTTCCTCTACCATTAATCGATGATGCATAAACATTTAATTGTTGATTCTCTATTTTTATAATTTTTTAGCATATAGTTTTGTAATATACCTTATTTCGATGATTCAAAAGACATTATAAATAAACAGTTGTCACGTTTGTGGGGGAACTTCGTGAATAAGTAGAAAGTTAATTAAAAAAAATAGTCCGTTTGTTTATTTATTATTAATTGCTATGGAGATATTAAGATTTAAATTTGAAGTTATTGCAGCAGAAGATCCAAAATCCAATATAATAGCAGTTAAGTCAATAACAAATAAACAAAAAGAAAATTTTACATTCCAAACAATCGATGGTCAATAAAATATTACACACCAATCTACCTCAGTACAAACGAGTTTCAACTACACTAAGGAAACGTGGTCAAACACGAAATTTATGGTTTTATTAAAATCAAAGCACATTTAACATTTACAAAGATGATAGTAAAAAAATGGTAATAGAAGATTACCTTTTAGAAGAATTTCAACAATACACATCGCCCCACACTTTTCAGTAAGATTTATTCCAGATTTTGAAAAAGTTATCCGAAAATAAAGAAGAAAATCAACTGCAAAAAAATCGAAGCATAAATAAAATTTCTGAAAAATTCATAGTTGATAAATTTACTGGTAATAATGTTAACCTAAATCAGTGGCTATCAACATATGAGAGTGAATGTAACATATTTAATGTCACAATGGATGTTAAAAAAATTGAAATTTTAAGATTGTTTTTAGAAACTACTGCTAAAGACTGGTACACCTCAATGCTAATAGAAAATTCACCAGATTCAGAAAGGAGAATTTAGAGAAACAATTCTTAAAAACATTTTAAGATAAAGAATGGTCTTCACTAATATATGCTGTAAATTAAAAATTTTTGAACAATTTACTCTTAGATTATGCCATAAAGAAAGAATGTCTACTACTCGGAACTAACAAAATTATAGATATCATAGTAATTTTTTTTATATACGTGTACAACTACTACATGTTCTTTTGCTGTGCTTAGTTTTAGAAAATTGTTAACTATATTTAGTTACATTTATTGTTTATACAACATAATCTTTTAATGTCCATTGTCAGAAGCTTCTTTACAATTTTAATATTATTGACTGCTACATATCTTTTTGAGATAACACACTTAATAATTTTGCTTTGGATGTTTGGTTTTTCATATTGTTCTTTTTAGATGAACTGACGATGCTTTCTGATTAGAAAGCGAAACGTCTTCAATAAATAGATAAAGTAGATACCTTCTTTGTCTTTCTTCTCCACCTTTTTACCGAAAAACTCACCACTCTTCAAGTGATCCTTAATTTATATTGGATTGACGGTCGAAAAAAGTGGAGTGAAATATCTAAGGTTTTAGAAGCCAGAGGCCTATAGCGCTGTTATATATATATATATATATATATATATATATATATATATATATATATATATATATATATATATATATAACAGCGCTATAGGCTTTTATATATATATATATATATATATTATATATATATATATATATATATATATATATATATATATATATATATATATATATATATATATATATATATAACAATTTATTGTATTGGAGTATCAGGTATGCGGTCTGTTATTAAAAAAAAAAACTTTTTCTTTTATTACTCTATATTTCGCTAATTTTTTGTCAGCTTCTTCAGGAGATAACTAAAATATGGTTAAAATTTTATATACAAATCAGGTGATAATAAATAATAAATTTACTTACAGATTAAGAGTTAAAATATTTATAAATGTATTCAACACAATGTATTAGAAAACCGACAACTGTTTTCTAAAATAAAAGACAAGACACCAACTGTAAATAAAACTAATGTCATCTACAAACTGCCTTTTTTGGATTGCCAGAGCTGTTAAATTGGCTAAACTTCTTAATGGCTAAAACAACGGGTCACACAACACAAAAGTGACTGCACAAAAAAGAAGAATACATGTGCGGCAGTTGACCATTACCTAAAAACTGGGCTTCAATTTGACTAGGTACTCAAATGTCAGGGTTCTTCAACAAGAGAACAATTACAAAAAAAGATTGTTTTTAGAAATGTGTCACATTAATGAAGAAAAATATGCAGTTAATTATAAGGCAGAAACGGGACAGTTGAGCAATATCTACTGTAATATTCTTAGTATGTTCAAATAATTTTTCTTTTTACAATTATATTTTAAATCACCCTGTATAGTTTTAATGAGTAATTTTATTTCTTGGTTGTTTTTGTTTTCTATTTATTAAATTTTTTTTGTTATATTTAATTACTAGTGACTAGAGTTACGTCCCTGGATTATCCAATGTGTGACGACATATAGAAAGACTATATATACCAGTGTTTAATTAGATTAAGAGCTTTTTGTTTTGTAGTTGTTACCATACCTGTACGTTCTCAAAAATAAATTTTGTTACGAAAATAAAATTTTTTAAAAATCCGTTTTCGGTTTTGACATTCGTAACTGGCGCAGTCAGTAGGATTTTTCGAAGTTGTACAAGTGTTCGTGTTAGCCTTGCCGAATTTCGCGTACAATTTTTCTTTTTAAAGATTTACGGAAAAGATCCAGCTTTCGGGTACGGTAACAGCCAAACGTCCAGGGTGAGGAACAAGCATCGTCCATAACCTATTGGAGAAGCCAAGACCAGGGAGAAGGAACAAGCATCGTCCAGAATCCTATTGGTGCAGACGGAGGAACAAACATAGTCTGAAGTCTATAGAAAATGAAAATATTCATGTAAGTGTTTCCTATTTTACCAATATCCATATTTTTACCTATATATTATATATTTTTTGATTCACGGTGGAGGATATTTTAGATAATTTAGTAAACTTAACATTTAACGAAATGACTCAACCTAATTTTCAATTAATTAAATATCAAGCTGATAATATTCCTAATTTTGATGGCAATCCGAAACAATTAAATAGATTTATTAAATCATGTGAAAATTTCTTAAATAATCATAGTAATAGAGATGCAAATAATCCTATAAATGTTTGTCTATTTGATACTGTTTTAAGTAAATTAACTGACAGAGCAGCAGACCTTATTGCATCAAGAACAGAACTTGATTCTTGGGCAAAAGTTAAAGATTCTCTTATAGTAACATTTTCTGATCAGAGATCAATTGATTGTTTAGTACAAGATATTATTTCAATGAAACCAGAAAGAAATGAAAATGCACAAAATTTTGGTTTAAGAATCCAAGATGCTAGAAGCATTCTTTGTTCAAAAATTAATATGTCTAATGACCAATTAAATATTAAATTATTAAAAATTCAACAATATGAAGATCTTTGTCTTAAAACTTTTATAAATGGCCTTAATTATCACATGCAGTTAGTAGTCAGATTAAAGAATCCTGATTCCATAGAGCAAGCAATGGCTTTCGCTAAAGAAGAAGAAAATTTTATTTCTTTCAAAAATCGAAGTAATAATACGAGACCCTCAACTTTTAATCATTCTCGATCCTATAATAATTCTAATAGAAATTCAAATATTAATTCCAACACTCTTCATTTCCAAATAGAAATTTTTCTCGAAATCAGAATTTTTCTAATTATAATAACTTTCAAAATCGACATTCTTCCCAAAGTTCTAGTCAATACAGAAATAATAATTTTTTCCGAAATCCAAATAATAATTTTCAAAATCGTCCAAGTTTTTCGAACAATGGTTTTAATAATAATAATAGTAACCAATTTCCAAGACAATTTCCAAATATACCTAGATATCAGCCATCTATTCCTATCCAAAGTCAAAGCAGAAATTCAATGCGACCTGAGCCAATGGATACAAGTTCCAATAACTTTAGTTTACGAAGTAACTTTAGAAATGATAGACGTTCTCCAAATAATTTATTTAATCATAAAATAACGAGTAATAATGTAAGAGAAGGACATAGATAATTAATGATAATGAAAGAATTTATAATAATTATGATGTAAGATATAATAAAAATAGGAAAAGAAGATATATTGATAATAGAAGAATATATAATAATAATGAAAGAAGGTATAACGGGAATAAAAGAAGAATGTATAGAAGATATAATAACAATAAAAGAAGAATATATACAAGATATAATGGAAGAAAAAGGTATAATGATGAAACATTTCCAGTTCACACTTCAAGAAACTCAGACTTAATCATAACGACGACGAAGAATACCAAGCCATAAGTAAATTGTGTTATGAACATACCGATATTTTTTATATAGACGGAACGCCCCTTAGTTTTACGAATGAAATAAAGCATAAAATAGATTTAGTTAATGATACTCCGGTTTACACAAGGAATTATAGATATCCAGAAGTTTATAAAAAAGAAGTTAGTAGACAAATAAATGATATGTTAAAAAATGGAATAATACAAGACTCAAATTCGCCTTTTAATTCACCCATCTGGGTAATAGAGAAGAAAATGGATGCAAGTAACCAAAAGAAATATAGAATAGTAATAGATTACCGCAAATTGAATGAAAATACCATAGAAAATAAATTTCCCTTGCCATTAATAGATAACATTCTAGATGGTCTAGGAAGAGCTCAATATTTTACTACGTTAGATTTAGCAAATGGTTTCCATCAGATAGAAATGGAACCAGCCGATGTACCAAAAATCAGCATTTTCCACGGAGACAGGACATTATGAATTTTTACGTATGCCGTTTGGATTGAAAAATGCCCCAGCTACTTTTCAAAAGGTTATGAATAATGTATTAAGAGGATACCAGAATGAAATTTGCTATATATACTTAGATGATATAATTGTTTTTTTCCTCATCATTGCAAGAACATGTTACAAGACTGAAATCAATTTTTGAAAGACTAAGAAAATCTAATTTAAAAATACAACTAGATAAATCAGAATTTTTACGAACAGAAGTGGCATATTTAGGTCATGTTATAACAAAAGACGGAGTACAACCAAATCCAGATAAAATAAATGCAGTCAAAAACTTTCCTATTCCTACTACACAAAAAGAAATAAAGTCATTTTTAGGATTAGCGGGATATTACAGAAGATTTATCCAAGATTTCGCTAAAATAGCTAAACCATTAACAATGTGTCTAAAGAAATATGAAAAAGTAATACATACTCCAGAATTTAAGAAATCTTTTAATCATCTTAAAGAACTTTTAATTAATGCCCCTATTTTAAAATATCCAGATTTTTCAAAACCATTTATATTAACTACAGACGCTTCAAATATAGCCTTAGGTGCAATTTTATCACAAGGAAAAGTACCAAATGATTTACCTGTAGCGTATGCCTCAAGAACTCTTAATCAAACAGAACAAAAATATTCTACGATAGAAAAAGAACTTTTAGCAATTGTATGGGCTTGTAAAACATTTAGACCTTATTTATACGGCAGATCTTTTGAAATTTTATGCGACCATAGACCTCTTATATGGTTATTTAATTTAAAGGAACCCAACTCCAAATTATTAAGATGGAGATTAAAATTAGAAGAATTTAACTATACTATAAAATATAAACCCGGTAAAACGAATATTGCCGATTCTTTAAGTCGAATAAATATTAACGCAATTGAAACAGAATCAAATATAAATAATCCCGGTGACATAGATTTTGATATCGACCAATTTTTAGCTGAATTTAACCCAGACATAGTTGATGAAAATGTAATAAATGAAACTTTGCAAATTCTTGATAATAATGAGGTTACAGAAAACCCACTAGTAAATAAAATTATATTAACAGGAAATGAGAACAATGAAAACGTTGAGATAGATAACTCAGACACAGACACAGCTCATAGTGCTGAATCTTCAAATGAAAATAGGTTCTCATTGTTAGATGAAATAATAAACAATAAAGCCTATCAACTTATCGTTAAAAGAGCGCCTTTTGCAAATTATTTAAAACGCGAATGCGAGAATTTTGAAGGACATAAAATAATAAAAGCTACTATTTCAGCAGACGAAGAAAGTGTAACCCAATTCCTAAAAGAAAATGCGTGCAAAAATACTTTATACATTTATTTCTTATCTCAAGAATTACGACCAATATTTCAGAATGTATGGCGTAAATATTTTACAAAATTAAAATTAATTGAATGTACAAAATTAGTTAACAATGTATTACCAGAAGAAAGAAATCAACTAATAAAATATAAGCACAACGGAAAAACAAATCATCGAGGAATTTCAGAGACTCTTAGAGCTTTAAAACTAAATTACTACTGGAAATCAATGAAAAAGGACATAGAAAAATATATAAATGAATGTGAAATATGCCAGAGATCCAAATATAATAGAAATCCACATAAAGAACCTTTAATATTAACCCACACACCCTCCAAGCCTTTTGAGATAATACATATAGATACTTATAAAGTTGGCAATCAAAGATTTTTAACAATTATAGATAAATTTTCAAAATATGGCCAAGCATTACCATATTTTGGCACAGCTATATCAGCATGTCAACAATTAGTACATTTCTTTTCATTTTTCGGAATACCGAAGCAAATTGTTGCAGACAGTGGTGGAGAATTCAAAAATGACGTTGTAGATGAATTACTAAAGACCCATCAAATAAAAATACATTTTACTACTCCATATCATCACGAATCCAATTCCCCAGTAGAAAGATTCCATTCTACTTTAACTGAGCACTTAAGAATACTAAAAGAAAAAGATAAAGATGCAGATAATATTTCTATTATGCCTTATGCTCTTATTGCCTATAATAGTACTATACATTCAGCAACTGGCCATACACCTTTCGAATTAGTATCGGGACATACGACAGTAAAGATCCCATGAGACTTATTCCAGCACAAGCTTATACTCAATATGTTAATGCACATCAAAATAATACTCAAGCTCTATATACAAGTATACAAGAAGAAAATCAAAAACTGAAAGAAAACGTAATTGGAAAAAGAAATAAAAATAGGAACTCAAAGGATCCTCGTTTAGGATCACAAGTTTATAGAAAAACAGAAACTCGCCGAGGAAAATTAAGTAGAAAATATACAGGACCATATATACTTACACAAATATTAGAAAATGGGAAAATAGAAATTGAAAATCCCAAGAATAAAAAGAAGATAATAGTCCACATAAACGAAACTAAAATTTTGCCTAATATTTCAGATTCATCGTCGGAATCTTCGGAGCAGTCAACTATATCAACGCAAGAGACAACTTAGTCAAGTTTGAAGATGTAACTTCATATCCAGGACTCCTACCTTTCAGATTAGGTACCTCTAAAATAATTTCTACACACTGGACATTTATACAAATTTACAATTTAACTTCTGTCATACAAGAATTTTATTTATTGAAGAATGAAGCTCAAAGACTACACACAAGTTTTAAAAATCAGTCAAGTTATTATTCAGAATTAGAAAACTCATTTATCCCTCTAATTACATTACAAAATAAAATAGAAGACCAGATATATCAAATTAATCCGCCTTTGTATAAGGAAGAAAAGAGAACAAAAAGAGGACTTCTAAATCCTCTAGGAACAATAATAAAATGTATTACAGGAAATATGGACCAAGAAGACGCACAAAGAATAGAGAACGAAATAAAACAATTAAAAGATAATCAAAATAACTTAAAAGTAAATTCCCTAAGACAAATATCTTTATTGCAAGATTCTATTAATACTTTTAATAATGCTATCAATAATATTTCACATAATCAATTGATTTTAAAATCAAAAATTGAAGCTATAGAGAATAAATTAGTTTTATTTGAAAAAAGTATGTATACGCATATTCAGTCATTTATAGTAATAAATCAAATTACTTTACTTTATCAAACAATTTATGATATCTTTGAGAAAGTAGAAACTGCAATCTCATTTGCTAAAATAAATACCTTGCACAATTCTATAGTAAATCCAATTGAACTTTTAAATGAAATTAAGAAAGCAAAATCTCAGACAAAGTCAAAATTAATGCCTTTTGATACTACACTAGAAAAAATAATTCAGTACGAGAAAATAATAAATATTAAGAGCTATTCAGTAAATTCTATAATAACATTTGTATTAGAGATTCCATTAGTTGAATCGGAAATATATGATTATTACCAACTATTCCCTATTCCTATTCCTATGAACAACTCAAATTATCTTATTCATTTACCTTACAAACCTTTCCTTGCACTTAATGAATTTAGCTATATCTATATGGAAGATATATGCACAGAAATAGACTCAGAAGAAGTACATATGTAAAGGAAGTAATAAACTAACGATAACCGAAGAAGCCCCTTGTGCAGTCCAATTAATAAATTTTAAGAAGAAGGCATTATCATGTGAACATTTTGAAGTAAAGATAAAGAAGATAGAATCCACAAGAATTAGCGACGGAAAATGGATAGTTACAGTTCCAGAAGAAGAATTAGCAATTATCGAATGCCCAAATTCAAAAGAAAATTAACCAATACATGGAAGCTATGTTTTAGAATCAGTTCCCGATTGTACCGTGAAAATCAAGAATGAAGTCTTCCAAACAGAAAAATTTAGTAAAACTCATTTTGCTCATATAAATCTTCCAAAAGTTATTCCTTCTATTAATATTTTTCAAAATGAAAGTTCAAATTTTTCACCAATAAATCTTAATACAATTAACCTTAGAAAGACTAAAGATATTTTAGAAAAGTTAGAAACACAAAAATATAATTTGAAAGATAATAATTCAATTTATTTTAAACAAACAAGTTTTTGGACAATCTGTATATATATAATAATTTTCATTTTAATTTTATATTATTAAACTAAATATTGTAAAAATGTGCGTCAAAGAAAACAAGAAGAAAGAAGAAAAGAAGAAACCCCGGAATTAATTTTGTAAAGAAGCACATCCCAAGGATATCCTTCTTTCTAAGGGTGGAGGAGTTACGTCCCTGGATTATCCAATGTGTGACGACATATAGAAAGACTATATATACCAGTGTTTAATTAGATTAAGAGCTTTTTGTTTTGTAGTTGTTACCATACCTGTACGTTCTCAAAAATAAATTTTGTTACGAAAATAAAATTTTTTAAAAATCCGTTTTCGGTTTTGACATTCGTAACTCTAGGCGCTTTTAACTAATATTGTCAGTACTGTTTTGAATATATTATGTTCAACATTTTTAAATATTTTAACTCTTAACCTGTAAGTAAACTCATTGTTTATTATCACCTGATTTGTATATAAAATTTATATATATATATATATATATATATATATATATATATATATATATAATATATATATATATATATATATATATATATATATATATATATATATATATATATATATATATATAGTAATTAGGCCATTGTTATATAATTCTTGGAATGATATCAGCCATTAATTTGGACTACAACATGTACAAGCATTAACGTGCTCTTTGTTAATTATTTCAATTATTGAATAGATCATATGGTTTGTACACGATTCCTTTTAATAATTGGACAAATAATTCAATAGATAGAACTAAATTATCTCTATAGTAATAAAATGATTTAATTAAATATTGTATATTGTTTAATATATTTAAATGTATTATGTGAATCAAAATTTTGTTATCATTTAAACATATCTTAAAAATTGAATAGTTGTATTATAAACATTTATTTTAATAAAATTATTCATTATACTACTTATTTCTATGCAAATGTTATTACAAACAATAAAATATTTAAAAATATTTATAGAAAATATATTTAGTTATATACGAGTCATATTCTGGAAAACATTTACCCATTTATTTAATCATATTTTTTAGATTCCAATTTTACATTTTACATTGGACACAAGAATCTTAAGCTCACACACACACACAATCACGCTAAGCGATCAACCCTACCCCTAGGAACATGTGTATACCAAACTAAGTATGGGATCCACATGTCCGAAGATCAAACCGGTCACACTTCACTAGTTGAAGTGGTACCTATCTGACCCCCAGGCTTTTCCACCACCCCTCCTCATCGTGTGACTTACGTGAGGAGGCTTATGATCTGAAAGTTACTTGAGGTGCCCTGGGTAATGAGACACCTCCTGTTTTTAATTACTGTGGTTATGCCACCTGACTGTAGGGGTAGCCACATCTAGGCTTTTCTCCCTATTTACTTTACTGACTCTATAGATTTTACTCTAACTTCACTTCGGGACTGAAGTCCCTAAAAAAAAAAAAGAAAAAGAGCGTGTGTTCCGTCCATGAAGCCGACAGCCTGGGCTGTCGACTTCATGTCCGGAAAAAAGTGTGTGCTCGGTCACTCAGCCGCCGATTTGGCAAAAGTAAATTTTGTTCTCCTCGCCGGCTGGGCGCCCGAAGTGTGTCCGGCCACCGAGCCCATGCTTGCCGCACATGACCTCAGTGCTCGGGTGTCGCGAAAAGGATCAGCATTTATTTGATCCGCCTTAAGGGCCTTATCCGCATCAGCGGTATATAGAAGGCCTGACGGGCCTTCTATATAGAAAAATAGGATGAATTTTACGTTAAAACGTTTAATAAATTAAAATTGATTTTTGAAGTTCTGAATTTAAAAGAAAAACAACCGATTTTTTTTTTTTTTTTTTTTTTTTTTTTTTTTTTGGGTTTGGGGGTCTTCCTTGGCGTTGGGACTATAAAATGCCGGCACAATTCTTACCCTTTTATTCTTACATGCTAATTTGTGTGGGTGTGTTGGGGTGTGCATTGCAGGGTGTATATGGCCTCCACACACCCCGGTGTATATTGTCCTTAACTAAGTGCCTTGGCACCTGTATCCTCTCGCCAGAGTCCTAAAAATAGATATTTTTTTTGGTGGTTGTTTTTCTGATGACTGCATTCTTTTATTTGACGTCATTGCGACCATCTCATTCTTCGTTTATTCGTTGGGGACCCTATATCCGGCTATTTGCTGTTTAGGTCTTCTGTGTACCGTCCTGGTATTTGCGTTGTAGTTAGTCAGCTCTCTTAACATGCTACTTGGGTGGTTGTTTAGTCCGTTGAATAGTTCGTATGCCTTTTTGTCCATTGTGTGAAGGATCCTTGTTTGTCCTGAGTCTCTGTATAAATTTCTCAGAGGTACATATCTCGGTAAGTTCAGGGCATCTCTTATTAGTTGATTTTGTGCTGTTTGTATTTTTTTCCTGTTTGTTTTACAGGTGTGTCCCCACGCAGCAGAGGCATACGAAAGGACTGGCAGGATAATACTATTCGCAATCCTGATTTTGGTTTTAAACCTTAGCTTACTTCTTCTACCAATAAGCGTTGAGAGCTGATTTTTCAGCGCTTTGGCTCTATACGTTTGCTGATTTATGTGCTGCGTAAATGTGAGTTTTTTGTCTAGTAACACTCCTAGGTATTTGGCCTCGTTTGTCCATTCTACTGGGGTGTTCCCAATCATTAGTTCTCGGTTCGGTACACTTCTTCTGTGACTAAACATTACAGCCTGTGTTTTATCCGGGTTTAAGGCTATTTTCCATTTGATGCACCATCTTTCGAATCTATTAAGTGCTCTCTGCAGATGATTAGCTGCATGATCTGGATTTCTCCAGCTAACAGCTATTGCTGTGTCGTCGGCGTAAAGACTCAACAGGGAACCCGGTTCTTTTGGCGTGTCGGCCGTATAGATGGTATACAGGTAAGGCGACAGAACAGCTCCCTGAGGCACACCTGCTTCCAGGGTCCCGACTTCGGACAGAGTTGCCCCCGTTCGAACCCTGAACCTTCTGTTGGCTAGGTATGATCCAAGGAGGCATGTCATCGCCTCGCTGTATCCCATGGAGTTCATTTTGTAAATGAGTCCGTCATGCCAGACCCTGTCAAATGCTTTACTGACGTCCAGAAATGCTGTTGCCGTATACATTTTTTCGTTATAGCCTTTTGTTGTAAATTCAGTAAAACGTAGAACTTGTAGTTCGCATGAATGTTCGCTTCTGAATCCAAATTGAGCTTCTGGTATGATGCCTAGTGCTTCCGATTCGTCGTTGAGTCTTTTTAATATAACTCTTTCCGCTATCTTGCTTATTGATGATAGTAGGCTGATAGGTCTGTAATTTTGCGGAAAAATGCCATCCTTCCCTGGTTTTTTAATCATGATAATTTGTGCCTCCTTCCATCTATCTGGAAAATATCTTAGTTTGAGCATGTTGTTTACAATGTTCGTTATGTAGACAGTAGCTTTGTTGGGTAGATTTTTTAGTGCCCTGTTTGTGATGTTGTCAGGTCCTGGGGCTTTTTTGGCGTTTGTTAGTTTTATTAGCTCTTTTATTTCTTCGGGAGATGTATGTGTTATTCCTACTCTGCCCTTTCTTCTCTTTAGTCTTCTGGCTGTTCTTTCTACCTCTTCTTCAAAGTTTATGTCTTCATTGGGATTTTCGTTATTTCTACATGCTCTTTCTAGTTCGTCCTTTAGGACTTCAGCTTTGTCTATTTCCGTGTGGACAATCCCGTTTACTCCATGTAAGGGAGGTATGGGTTTCTTGTCCTGTCGGAGGATTTTCGATAATTTCCAGAAGGCGGATTTGTTAGGGTCTAATTCTTGGATATAGTTGTCCCAGCTTTCATTTCTGTGACTTCGTAGTTGTCTTTTAACTTCCCTGTCTAGCTCATTTGCAATCCTTTTATCTTCTAATGTTCTAGTACGATAGGCTCTTCTTCTTTTTCTGTTTTTTTCTTTAATTAAGTCTTGTAGATCCTGACTTATATCTCCGAATCTTCCTTTTTGTCTTGTGATTGTTTCGGTTTTGGAGCTGGCATCGATAGCATTAATTATAGTTTCTTCTAGTTTGGTTACGCTGTCTTCTAGTTCTGTGATGTTGTTTATTCTTGGAATGTTACCGATGTTTTCGCTCACAATTCTTCTAAAGTTTTGCCAACTTGTTATCTTTCTTTTGTGGGGCTGCGAATAGTTTAGTTCTATTGCGCCCAGGGTCAAAACGATTAGATTGTGCGTCGAATCGCCTTCGTTTAGAGAGCGTATCTCGTATTGTTGACCCACGTTGTGTAGGATTGCAATGTCTAGATGTGTAGGGAGTTGTCCGTGAAAACAGGTCGGTTCTGTTGGTCCGATCACGTAGGTGTTTGGTCTATTTTCGAGATGGCCGCAAAGTCGTCTCCCGTTATTGTTGGTCGCTCTATCGAACCAGTTGGGAGATCTCGCATTAAGGTCTCCTATGATTACCGTGGGCTCTTCTGTGTCGAGGATTAGGCTCAAATCTTCATCGAATATCGGTTCGTTAGGTCTGACATAAGCTGACACTATTTTTAGTGTTTCGTTGTTGGCCTTTAGTCTTACTAGCGTAGCTTCCATTGTGACCAGTCCACCTGGTGTTGGGATGTGTTCATGTTCGATGCCTTTTTTAACTAGTATGGCTGTTCCTCCTGATCTTGCTCTATGGTCAGTTCTATAGATATCGTAGCCTGGAAATTTGGTTTTCTTCCTTTCCACTAGTTTCGTTTCTTGAAGGGCTACGATATCGAGCTCTAATCTATTTATCATTTCGTCCAAAAGGTTGAGTTTTTGGAAAATTCCACCGGAATTCCAGGACCCTATGCGTAGATCTTCCGTATGGTTAGCTAACATTGTCGATTTATTTCACCGAATGCAGTCATCATTTTTGTGGCCCTATCCATCACGGACATCATCTCCATCATTTTCTTATTGTATTCCGTCTGGAATGTGGCAATGAGTGCGGCTGCGTCTTGCATCGTTGGGGCCGCTTGTTCTGGGGTTTTCTTGGCTGCTTGTGCGTAGCTGAAACCCGTGGTTGTTGTTGTTGGGTTGAGTGGTCTGCCCGTTGGTTTTACGGGGGCAGGGGTCTTCTTTTTTGGAGCTTTTGAGCATCCTCTGTAATTGGCCGTATGCGCCTGTTCGCAGTTGGCGCATTTTGGAGCCGTTTCTTTGCTTTTTCCGCACTCATTGCTGAGATGGTTTTCACCACACCTTACACATCTGGAGTCGCAGTGGCAAGCCTTTGAACTGTGGTAATAACCCTGGCAGTTAAAACACTGTAGGGTATCTTTTGTAGTCTTGATTTCGTCTTCGAAACGAATCTTCATGTAGCACAAGTTTGTTATTTTGCGTATTTTTTGTATGTCATCCTCTTTGAGGGTGATCATAAAGAAAGGCAGTATTGGTTTTCCCTCTTTTTTAGAGTACATGTTACTGACTCTAGTTACGTTGACGTCTTTATTTCTTAATTCATTAAGAATAAGTTCGGTGCTTGTGCTCGCCGCTAGCCCTTTTAGGATTACCCTCTTTAATTTGTCGCTGTCTATCGGGTAGGCAACGTACTCTACCTTCGGGGTGTGTTCTTCTAGTATTTTGACTACTCCTAGGTAATCTTCCCTAGTTTTGGTGTTAATGACAATAGATCTGCCAGATCTGGCAAACTTATTGTCAGAAACGATACCTTTCTTTGCTGCTTTTTGCAGGATCGCTTGATGTTCTGCGACCGTCTTTAAGATGATCGCAGGAGGTTTAGGTCTCTTAACGTTAACCTCTGCAGGTATCTGAGGGTCAACGACGTTTTCTTTATCAACTTGAGGTTCTTTCGGTACCTCCAAGTTTTTCTGGGCTTTTTTCTGCTCACTTCTTTTTTGTATTTCTTTGGCAGCTTTTGTGAGCGCTTCATCTTTTCTTTCGTTGATTTTCTGAGTTTGTTTCTTAACAATACTCAGTGCTTTTTTCGGTTTCTCGCTACTGTTGACTGATTTCTCAGTAGCGGTGCCTTTTGTTTTTTCCTTTTTTTGGACTTTTGTCCATCCTGCTTCGCTTTTTTCTTTTTCTTGTATTACCTTCTGTTCTTTTGGCTTTCCTCCGCAACCAGACGTAGAAGGGGCGGCGATTTCCATCCAGGGTGGGCTTCCTGGTCTGGTTATTTCCCAGATGACTTCGTCTCTTCTCTTTTCTTCTAGCTCTTTCCTTTCATTTCTTTCGGTCAGAGCCATTATATGGCCGACCAGCTTCTTGATTTCTTCGTCCTTTGCCTTGTTTTCTTTCCGTAACTCAGTCATCTGAGTTAGGAGGTCTTGTATTTGGGCATTTGCTTGTTTTTCCCTTTGACGGCTCTCTTCTTTGAGCAGTCTGATCTGTTCGGTCAGTAGATCTACCGACTTATAGAGCTCATTTTCGTCTTTTTCCTTTGTTCTTTTTCTTTCTTCCTCGTCTTCTGAGGAGTCTGCGGTTGGCCTTTGCCGTTTTTTCTTCCTACCTACCTCCGGCTCGGCATTAGTTGCGGTGGAGATGATGTCCACTATGGGGGCTATTTCATCGTTTGTTGGGGGCGGGGCTACAATCGACTCGGTGGCCGGGCTCAGCTCTTCGTCGAGGGTAACTTCCATGGTGATCGAGACGCTGTCGTCTGTTTCCACCTCGCTTTCGTCTTCTTCGGCATCTTCTTCGTCCGGGATGAACGATTCGTCGTCTGAAGTCTCTACGATTAACGCGGATTCGGGTTTTAAATTTGAAGTAAATTCATTATATAATTTAATTGCAGATGTAACTGACGGGGTGGGTGACTTGGAATTGTCATCATCATCTTTTTCTTGTGATGTCACCTGCGTGACATCACTTTTTTGGGGAGAGGGATCACTCATAATGCCGTAAGGCAGTGAACATAAGTGTTCAAAAGACTATATTGAGTTTGCTACTCTGAAGACTCTGTTTTTGTCTTTCCGCCTGGCCGCTGCCTGACGGTTTTCCTGGGTGTCGTCCCAGCAACCTCTCGGTAGTTCTCTCCCTGATTTCTCAGGGAGGGATCCTCTTCAAGTTTCTCTCACCTCAGAGGCAGGGGCCGTTTCTGTCCGACCTAGATTTCAAAACTAGGCCTTACAGTGTCATACCTGTCGACCCACTGAGATGAACTCGTATTTTTCGCTGACACGAAGCTATTAAAAGCCTCCGCGAGGAGCCTATAAAGGCAACCCCTCGGCGGTTTAACTTAAAAATAGCCCCGCATCCGCTTTTCACTTTGTTGAAGGACAAAGGCCTGTGCAAACTGGGTGTCTTACTCACCCGGAGCTAACAAGCTCCGTTGCGTTCAGGTCGATTGCCCCCACCAAAGCACGCTTCGCTGCTCGTCGCTACGCTCTTCGCTGCACGTCTGTACTGTTGAACCGCTGAGGTCCAACAAGAATCTTAAGCTAATTTTCTTCTACATTTTTATGGCTCTGAAGCTATTTTCTTATTGCGTAGGGTTGATTACAGGGTGGATAAATCGATATTTTTAAATTATTTCACTATGGGCTAGGTGCTTCAGAAGTTAAGCTAAGTTTTTCTTTTTAGTTAGTTTATTGTATTCTTTGATATTTGATAAGTTTTTTGTAAAAAATGTAAAAACTTCATATGCATTTTTTTCTTCTGCCTTTATTCTAGGCCTTTAAGGTCGATTCAGACACATCAGTCCCGTCATAGTCTCGGAGCCGAACCGGTCCTTTTTGGTCACAGAACTATCAACTATCTGACAGCTGGGAAACTGTTTGTCAACTGATGAGTGTGAATGCCGGCAACATATTTGTGTTAAAGAATATTTCGTATGACGAATTGTTCGGTTCGGCGCAATCACTGTGACGAGACGTGACTGATGTGTCTGAATCCACCTTAACTCTAACTTTTTTAAACGTTATCCAACTGCATTATTTTTCAGATTATCGCTCCACTTTTTATGGGGTTGGCTTTATACTTCTTTTTCCTGTTGGTGATTGATCTCGAGCGATTTTTACGATTCCTTTTTGTTCCATTCTGCTATTTTCATTTTACTCCGTTTTCCTGTTAAGCACGTTGTTAATATCCTCTACCTCACATTATGTATTTCTTTTATTTTTACTTGTTTCTCTCTCTACGAAAGTCTTTCAAGCTATGGCATGAAGCACTTTCGTTTCTCTTGTTTTAAAATTTTCGTTTTAGTTGTTGTTCATGTTCTGTATGTAATTATAGGCCTATCAGCTTTGTACATTTTTGATTTGACTCCAATGCCAATGTTTTTATTACGCCATTATGTATTTTCTACATTGTATTGTTTGGACAGCCAGTTATTTGTATTGCTGTCGTTGTTGGTTTCCTTATTTTTGCGTCAAGCAGACATCGTTGAAGATTTTATCAGAGTCCTAGATAGTTTCTCTTTGTCGGTGATTTTTAGGATGGCGGTCGTACTAGTCTCAATGCTAAGAAAAGGAACATTATTCTCTTCATTTCGAAACGGATTGAGAACATGAGAGAGACTCTTTTTGCGTTAAATGTGTTATCGCAACGATTTAGAGACATAAATGTAAATGTATATGCATGTTTTATTGCATAACTATACTGGCAGCAAACGACAACAATTGAAATAGAGCACACAACATCCGAAGATATACAAATCCGGAAAGGAGTGATACAGGGTTGCGTCTTATCACCGGTACTGTTTAATTTGTTTTCGGAGTCTATATTAAGTGAAGCATTAGACTAGGTCCAAGGCGAAATTAAGATTAACGGAATCAGCATAAACAACATCAGATATGCTGATGATACTGTCTTGATAGCAAGCAGCTACAAAATATAATAAATGTGGTAGTTCACCACATCGAAATGTTTCCAAAACTAAAACTTTAGTTTTTTCAAATACACCAATAAACGTACACGTGTATACCAAGACTCCAATGATAGAACAAGTAAATTGCATAAAATATTTGGGAGCAAATATCAATAGTCAGTGTAATCCAAAAAACGCAATACTAATAAGAATCAAACAAGCAAGAAAAAGATTTATCAGCATGAAAATATTTTGTACAAGATCAGACCTTAGTTTGCAGCTTAGAATCCGAATGATTAGATGTTACGTTTTTTCTGGCTTACTGTATGGCTGTGAAAGTTGGACAATGGACTATAAAATAGCAAAGAGATTAGATGCCTTTGAGATGTATATATACAGTGTTGAGAATTCCATGGGTACATACGGTTACTAATGTTGAGGTGCTTCGTCGAATGTATAAACAAATAGAATTACTAAGAATAATCAAAGAGAGGATAATTCAATACTTGGGTCACGTGTTGTGAGGCAAAAAATATGAATTACTTTAAGTTATACTGGAAGGAAAAGCGCAGGGCAAAAGATCAGTAGCAAGACGCCAGAACTCATGGCTGAAAGACCTGAGGAGATGGTTCGACCGCTCATCGGCAGAAATCTTTTACGCAGCAGTTTCCAAAACCACCATTACCATTTGGATCGCCAACCTTCGCAAGGAGACGGCGCCAGAAGGCATGTTTTTACAAATTAGTAATAAATGGAGACAACACCAGAATTATTGTCGCCTACAAAGTGTAGAAGAAGAGTTGCATAGCCAGAGAAATTGGCGACAAATGTGAGAAAACGGCTAAGGCTAGTATATTTTAAGATCTATGTAGAAGAAAAAATGTCATCTGTCGTGAGTGCAACGTGCTTGGCAGTTGTGTTAAAACGCAGAAAACATGTGTAATTTTCATTGTTTTTTATATTAAAAAAAATTATTTACATGTAATTAATAGATATCTAAAAGATAATGTGAATTTAATTTATGTGTAGGTATGGGGAAACGAAGACACCAAAAATTCCAACATGCAGGCACGACTAGAGAGCCTACCTGTTTACAAAACTCAATATTGCAAATGTGATGGCATTTCATAAAGCTTTTCATAAAAATTAAGAGAAAGGTAAACAAGATACCTTTATACAACAGTTAAACCTTGTTCGCAGACGTCGTCAGAAAACTGGAATCAATCGTAATAAGACGACTACATGCAAGGTCCAGATGGCAAGACTCATTTGGCAAAAGACTTTTACTAATTTTTACTAATTTACTAATGCCTTGAGGATCACAAGGGACCGACTTCGAACTATAATGAACAATTTTAGAGGAAAAAGTAATTTTCCATGTGAGAAAAGGGGAGGAGACAAACGAAGGCATTTCTATAAAGAGAAACTGAGGTTCCTCGACGTGAGTAAGGCTTTTGATAAGGTATGGCATCCAGGTCTGCTCTATAAAATGTGCAACCTAGGCTATAGTGAAGCGATGACATGTCTTCTTGCGTCATACCTAGCTAACAGAAGGTTCAGAGTTCGAATAGGTTCAACCCTATCTGAATTAGGGACCCTGGAAGCAGCTGTGCCCCAGGGAGCGGTGTTATCGCTTTATCTGTTCACTATCTATACAGCTGACACTACGACAGACACGAGAACTATGGTTAGCCTATATGCGGACGATACAGCCATAGCAGCTAGCAGTAGAATCCAAACCTAGCTGCCAGCTACCTACAAAGCGCTCTGAATAGGTTCCAAAGATGGTGCATAAAGTGGAAAATTGCACTAAATCCTGACAAGACATAGGCCGTTATGTACAGACACAGAATAAGGAGACCAGACAGGGAAATTACTATAGGAAACACCCCTGTAGAATGGACGAACGAGGCCAAATACCTCGGAGTCATTTTAGACAGAAAGCTCACTTTCACGGAACACGTAAAACAAACTGTCTACAAAGCAAAAGCACTAAGAAGTCAACTCTCTTCGCTAATCGGCAAAAAGAGCAAACTTCGCTTTAAGACAAAAATGAGGGTAGCTAATAGTATATTACTACCCTTCCTAACATGTGCATCTGCCGCATGGGGACACACATGTAAAACGAATAGGAAGAAAATACAAACAACACAAAACTGGATAATCAGAGAAGCACTGAACCTACCTCAATACGTTTTACTGAGGTATTTATTCAGGGACACTGGACAGAAAAGAATCGTAAGGACAATGGACGAAAGAGCAAACACCATTTTCAATGGTCTCGTAAATCATCCAAGCAGGACATTAAGAGAGTTGACAAACTACGACATAAACACTAGAACGGTACATAAACGGCCAAAGCAACAACTTATTGGATATAGAGAAGAAAGATAAATAAAGAAAGAGATAGACACAGAGCCGATTACAGAGTATATTAGACAGTGAGCACCAAAAAAATATAGTATAGAAGAACAATATACACCGGGGTGTGTGCAGGCACTATACACCCGGGAATGCACACCCCACCACACGCACACTTAGGTTAGATTAGATTTAGATTAGAATAGGGAAAACAAAAAACACAAAAATCATATACACGAAGTGTGTGAGAGCGTTATACACTTAGGAATGCACACTCCATAGTTAAGGTATTAGCATAGATAGACTTAGTTAAAAAAAACAAAAATCGCTCACTGTCTAATTAATGTCATGTAATCTTCGAGATAAACAAGAACACCCGTTACATCACAAAACTTTACATAACACAAATAAGAATGTATAAAAGGCCCGTCAGGCCCTCTATACCAGCCAGCAGGCATAGGCCCTTCAGGCAGATCAAATATTGATCAAACGCAGACTCTGAGCATCGAGGTCATGTGCGGCAAGCATGGGCTCGGTGGCCAGGACTCACTTCTCGAACACCCAGCCGGCAAGGAGAACAAAATTTTTATTTTGTCAAATCGGCGACTGAGTGAACGAGCACATACATTCTATTCCAGACAGAGAGCTGTCGGTCTAGACCGATCGCTCTCTGTCTGGAACACACGCTCTTTTTTAGGTACATGAGTCCCGAAGTAAAGCTAGAGTAACTTCTATAGAGTCAGTAAAGTTAAATAGGGAGAAAAGCCGACATGTGTGCTACCCCTATAGTTAGGTGGCCTAACCACAGTCATTTAAAACAGAAGGTGTCTCATTACCCAAGACACCTTGCGTAACATTCAGATCATAAGCCTCCTCACGTAAGTCACACGCTGAGAGGGGTGGACGAAAAGCCTGGGGGTCAGATAGGTACCACCTGAACTAATGAGGTGTAACCGGTTTGATTTTCGGACATGTATATCCCACTCTTACAGTGGTATACACATGTCCCTAGGGGTAGGGTTGATCGCCTCGCGTGATTGTGTGTGTGAGAAACTGAGGAGCGTGGTGGAGGATTTATTAAAAGTATAAAATCTTTATTCTCATAGTTTCATTACTGTAGGGATCGAAGTGAGCGCAAGTATGCATTAGGTGATCTGAGTATTAATAAACATTAAAACATTTACAATGCTCAAGACAAAGCAGAGACACAGGTAAAAAATAGTTATTTTCGAATGAGTTTTCATAGAAAATTCAACATTTTATTTAAGGCGCCACAGGTGGACATGTCTGTCATTCACTGAAAAAATCTCAAAAAAACGACACTATCGGTGAAGCAATCTCTCATGGCCGCTAAAAGATTTTACAGACTTAGATCAAAAGTCTTTTTTGCATTATTAAAGGAACCTAAGCCAGAATTGTTGACTTCCTTCGACTTGCAAAAATACTTCCGCTGCGTATAGTCCCGAAGCAAGCAGCGTACGACAGCAAACAGCTATATATACATATTACTTAACTTGAGAATTGTAGCGGGGCCTTCTAAAGCCCCATTAACTAAGGAAATTGTTTTGCGCCACAATCTGGATCTCAAGTTCTACGATTATAAAACCGAAGCATGGTCTACTTTCAAAGCACTGCAAAATTGGCACTTTAAGATATCAAAAATAAAAGGATTTGTTTGGCAAGATCCAGAAAACAAAATAAGTCGTATTGGTTAAAGGGGACGAAAACTACAACTCAAGAATTGGTTTGTTAAGAAGTATTTAAAAAAAAAGGAAGATCGACCATTAACATAAATCCAAACAAAATAGGAGTCGTGAATTTGGCCAGCATTACTAAAGAGAAGGAATTACGGGAAAGTCACTACGGCGAAGAATGGCAAAATGACCCGAGACTGGCTTATTTCAAAAACGCCCTAAATTACAAAAACGTTTCAAGCGTCCCTGAACGTTTATTGCGAACCACTTGATAATGACAACGACGAAGAAGTCTTAAGAGAATAGAATTTTGGTATTAATAATTACTTTAACGTATTAAGTACTGTTATTAAATATTTGTGTTTTTACTAATAAAATAACCAATCTCCTAGTCTGTTCATTTTAAAATAGCCAATATCTACTTGTTAGTTACAAAGTAGCCAATCTCTAAATATTTTTCTTTAATTATAAGAGTATTTTAATAACAACCAAGAAACTAACAATAAAAAACTAATTTTGAGCTATCAAAGTTTAAGGATAACTAATTTTGTGGCCCCAGATTTTATAAATATATTCACGGTAAAAAATTACGATTTATGGCAATTTTGCCAGGGTGAAGATTGGTTGTTTTGAGAGGTTTCATATAATTTAAATTAAAGCAGGAGTTTGGCAGAGTAGCATGTTGAGCTCGGTCCTTTATTTGCTATACACGTACGACGTAGCTATATTAGGACACAACACTATTGTCAGATACTGCGAACTCATTTGTAAAAGACACTAGCGAAGAGTGAATAAACAGACTACAAACAGCTGTTAAAAGAAAATCGATTCTCAGGTCCGCTTGCCATTACGCTAATTTCAGTACTGATTTCAGTAGTAAAAATATTAGATAGTTGCTCGAGTCGATTTAACATGAAAAATGTAGGTTTGTGTTTGCAACTATCTTAATTTTAATTCGGCGTCCTAATCTATTTAACAATAAACTACATGGTGTGCTATCAATCAATAATGCCTTTTTATTTTTCATTAAAAAAATACAATAGCAAACAAATATTATTCTCTAATATACAAAAAATTACACTATTTATAGGGTTTATTCTATCTAAGAAAATTCTTAAAATTAATAAAAAATAAATTAAGTAAATATTCATATAAATGTTATAGTAATAAACTATATGTATATATCCTACTAACTAACACTTCGCACTAGACTGAACAATAATAAAAATGTATAGAATAAGGTAGAGCTTGCATTTGAAATGATTGAATTTGTCCCTTAGAGGGAGTGAAAGCTGTTTATATAATAATAATATTAACAATAATAATAAAAAGATAATATCTATACGCAAACAAATTCTTATTCCTAATTTTAATATTTTTATCCTATTGAAATAACACTATGCTAATAGATTTAGTAATTAAATAGGCTCACTAACTCATAACTCAACTTCGGCAAATATGCATATTGCATATTTTGCATATTGTGCATATTTTATGCAAATAATTCATATTTTGGCATATTTTAAGGCGTATAAAATTTTGTAGTCACTTTAATCAAGAAATGAACTAAGTACGTAATCTCTACAGGTACAAAACATTTACAATTTCAAAGAAGATCAATTTAAGTAGCCCTCAACATTCTTGGAAAGTGTCGGTCACTGAGGCATTCAGTTATTGGATAATCGCTAAGGGTTCGCTCATTTGCATTTTATGATCTAATCCCCAAATCTATCTACAATTTATTGTATCTTAACAGCAGGTAAACGGCTAATAGTTTTGTTCCTAATTTAGGGATTTTCCAAAATCTCCCAGTTTATTGAATTAGGTACCTAAACATTTCTAATTTGATGCTCAGATTTGTAAATCATTTTTGTTTTAATATTCAAAGCGTAAACACTCGTTGTGCGTAACAAAAAGGAAGATTGTGATTTTATAATGCCTAAAACAACCAGTGCTTCAACTTGGATTAAACCTTATAAAGAGCTGTCTATGGATATAGGAAAAATCTACTGTTCAGTCTGTGGCAAAATTGTAAGTATCTAATATTTTCTATTAAATATCTAATATTTCATACATACAGGGTGTTTCCAAATGACACTTACAACGTTTGACTGTAGATACTTCTCGAAAAATTGAACAAAACGATATAGTTAATGAGGGGTCAAACTTATTTACTTTTCGAGATACAGGGTGTTAAAATTAAAATAAATTAAATTCTTTTAGTTAATAACAACAATAACTTTAAAACCAATAAACGTATTTACTTGAAATTTACTACTCGTAGGTTGTTTTTAAATGAAAAATAGCTTCCTTTAGTGAGAAAAAATTGTCCACGGTACAATACAATGGTGTGTATTTAGAATGAAGTCCTTTACTTTATATTTTAAAAGTTGGGTTAAAATAAAGGTTTTTATTTTTATTTATAGATAGCATGTGAGAAGAAATTTCAGATAGACCAACATGTGAGAACTGCTTCACACATTGCAAAAAAGGAAAAATAGGAGGAAAACATCAAACTTCAATGGCTAAATGTTTGTAATCTACTTCAAAAAAATTAGATGAGCAAGAAACTTTTAATGAAGACTTGTGTCACGCATTAGTGTCTGCAAACATACCGCTTTCAAAATTAGCAAATGTAAATTTTAGTTCGTTTCTAAAAAAATATTGCAAACTTAATGTTCCAAGTGATCGGTCTCTAAGAAGAAATAATGTGAACGGGCTATACTCGTCGGTGTTAATTAATATTAAGGAAGAAATTGCAGATAATTATTTTTACAAATCTGTAGACGAAACCACTGATTCCTCAGGAAAGTATATTGCTCATTGCTACAGAAGATACCTTACCAAAATCTCATCTTATTTCATGCCAGCAACTTGAGAAAAGAAATGCTTTAACAATTTCGCGTTTTATAAAAGAAACATTAGCAACTTTTTTTCTTCCGACAACTATTCCTTCTAATAGATTACTGCTTATTTTATCGGATGGTGCTCCTTATATGGTGAAAGCAGGACAAAATTTAAAAATATTTTTCCCAGATTTAATACATGTTACTTGTGTAGCGCATGGATTAAACAGAGTTGCAGAGGAAATACGAAAAAAGTTTCCTCTTGTAAATACCATGATATCCAGTGTCAAAAAAGTATTTCTTAAATCTCCTATAAGAATTCAACTTTATAAAGAAATGCTACTTAACATTCCTTTTCCACCACAACCTATTTTAACGCGATGGGGAACATGGTTAGAAGCAGCTAATTTTTATGCAGATCATTTTGTTAAAATAAAGGACATAATTGATACGTTAACAGATGAAAGTTCCCAACCTCTTCTGGATTCTAAACAAACTTTTCAGAGTAACTTGCTTCAACAAAAACTTTCATTTATAAAATTAAACTTTAGTTTTGTTCAAAAAACAATTACTCAGTTAGAATCCCCAAAACTGTCATTGTTCGAAAGTACAGCATTAATAAAAGAATTTGCGTCATGTTGTCCGAACATGAACGTTAGAGGTAATATTGGAAAACATATTTTAAAAAAATTTGAAGCTACTATGGAAAAAAATAAAGGTTACCATGTTCTTTCTGAAGTAGTCAGTGTTCTAGCTGGAAATATGTCGGAAACAATTAATTTAGAACCAAATGTTTTGGTTGGTTTGAAAAATGCTCCCGTTACATCAGTTGATGTTGAACGAAGTTTTTCCATATATAAATATATGTACTCAGACAGAAGCCACAAGTTTTTGTTAGAAAATTTTGAACACCACTTGGTCATTTATTGTTACCATAATTCTAAATAAGTTTATTCATACTTAAAAATGATGCAGTTACTTAAAATAAATGTAAATCTTAATGAATAGTAGGAAATATTTAGTTATGTACACTTTTTTTTTTAAATAAAATTGTTACTATTTTACGATTTTTTTATGTATTTGTATGCATATTTTGTAAAATATTTGCATATTTTCGGGTAAACACGTGCATATTTATGCGCATATTTTCTACATTTTTATTTGCATATTTGCCGAAGTCTACTCATAACTATACGCTAATGCCTTTTTACAATAACCTGCTAACCCAGCCTGTCGCTGTCCCATCATAGTAACTACTTCCACTCTACTAAGTTCATCCCTACGCAATCACTTTAACCTAAGCTGTCTTAAAACCGAACATTTTCCCAAAAAATGGGGAAATCTTCCCTTTCCTTCATCTTCCCTTTCCTTCGTGTTATACATTGAGCACAACAAATTCTTTCATCATTTCTGCCAGGTCGATCATTTAAATATGAAACTCCACATCTTAATTTGAACAGCCGTCGAATGTCCGCAAAATTTTCCATTTCCATTAGATAATGCATGTATACTTCTTCTTCCCGCAGTTCTTTGTAGTACCCACAAAAAATTGATACGAGTGCCCTATTCTCAGCCTGACACTGTATCTCCTTCTTCTTTTCTATCATAATCCTAATCATACTAGGCCAGCTATCTCTCCATTCCCATTCACACCTCGATACCGAATTTTTCTTCCATGCTTTTCCAATCTTTCCACCAGTCGCACTTTGTTGTCATCATTTCTTTCAAAAGAAATTTTGGCAACCTGTCATTCGAATATCCTAGTATTGTTTTAACATATTTTTTATGTAAATTTATCGTATATAGGCTGACTCTAGCAATACTTGTCTCCAAATCTAAGATAAAGTTAGGAGAATACCTTGGACAAGAAAACATTTTTTTATATGTAAAATTTTTTGATTATTTCCACCTCATCGTACTCAAAAAGTATCCCTCTCTTACGTGCAAACAACAATGGAGTTAAAAAACATACCTGTCTCACTCCTACATTATAGTTAAACCATTCAGATAGACTTTCCAGACTGCTGATTTTGTATTCAAGAACATACTTTTTAACAAATTCAGCACTTTAGTACTACATGGTGTATTATAAACAATTATAGTACACTTATGTAGACTAAGTGTTCATAATAAAAAAATTATTTTGTAGTTCTATTTATAAATTGGATAAATTGTTACAGGTATTGCATACAAATACTGCAGTCCAACAGGAACATGGGAAACAAAGAACTTTTCAAATATCAGTTTTACACATTACGACAATTGTTTTTTGTCACAGTTACAAGATTTAATGAAAATGTGTAATGAATTTGGAGACACGACTTGTCAACAGGTAAGCAAGGTTTTGAATTCATAAAAATATTAAATATCAAAATTTAATATTTTTATTTAATATGTTTAAATAAAGAGTTACTATTACAATAAGTAAAATTTAACCTAATTTTATAAAAAGTGGTATAAGATCTTATACTACTTGTCGTGTTCGTCTGCTTCTTATTGTTCTGAAGTTATTTTCTTGTGGCATTTTAAATAATTACTATTTTAATGGAAATAAGTCACAATTGAAGGTTAAAGTAAGTTTATAGATGTTTTAATTTCCACTTTGAAAATCGTCCACAAAATGCAAACATTAATAAATTAAACAAAATTTGTTTTTTAATTTGGTGAAAAGTTGTTCTAATAATCTAATTGTATCTGACTGATCTATATTGACAATTTAGACATACATTTTACAATTTAAAGTAGACGAATTTAAAATAATATTGCCAATATAACTGGGATGCGTTTCTGGGACGTCTTTATTGTAAGATAGTTTATTCGATTACATGAAATCAAATTTATCTTAATAATATCCGTCAGACAAAATTATAGCATGTAATTTGTCTTTAAAAATACAATCACATACCATGATGACAGTAAAAGCTGGCCTTCTTCTTCTTTAAGTTCCATCTTCTATCGAAGGTTGGAAATCATCATGGCTATGCGGACTCTGTTGACTGCCGCTCTAAAAAGTTCTGCACTACTGCATTTAAACCATTCCCTTAAGTTCTTAAGCCAGGATATTCTTCGTCTCCCCACATTTCGCTTTCCTCGGATTTTGCCCTGCATAATAAGATGTAATAATGCGTATTTTTGCCCTCTCATCACATGTCCCAAGTACTCAAGTTTTCGTCTTTTAATAGTTAATATTATTTCCGCCTCATTTCCCATCCTTCTAGTTACTTCTATGTTTGACATTCTTTTAATCCATGATATTCGTAGGATTCTCCTGTAACACCAAGATTCAAAGGCGGCCAGCTTATTCAGATGAACTTGTTTTAGTGTCCAAGCTTCCAGACCATAAAGAAGAGTAGAGAACACGTAACATCGAAGCATTCTCAGGCGTAGTTCTAACCTTATATCACGACAACAAAGAAACTTTTTAAGTTGAATAAATGATGTACGTGCTATTTCAATACGTGTCTTAATTTCTTTGGTTTGGTCTACATCTGATGTTATCCATGTTCCTAAATATTTATAGTTATTAACATTCTCAATTGCAGTATCTTCAATAGTCAATTGGATATTTGCATGTGCAGATTTAGTCATGATCATGCATTTAGTATTCTTTAAGTTTATCTTCAGTCCGTACTCATGACAGCGTTCATTAAGGCGTTGCATTAGGTTCTGTAAATCATTGTTGTTATCCGTAATTATGACTGTATCGTCGTGTTGGCCATTCCATAGTAAATCATAAGGGAAAAAAGCAGGAAAAAAAACCTCATAATACTATCCCGACATGGTGAGTAGTTGGTCTTACATTTAGTTTACTTTTAATAAACACTAAATTCTGATTTTATGTGTTTGTTATTTAAAAAATGTATCCTTGATGTGTTACTGGCGTAATAATACTATTATTTTCCTTATTAACTTTCTCTTTTAATATGGGTAACCAAATCCTACTGCATTCCGTCGAGGAATTTGCTACACACTTGATCTCATTTAGTATAATTAGAGCCGCTTCTTTGACTTTTCTCTTTTTGCCATCCTTTTCTTTTAGGACTGTACTTGAATCATTTCATTAAATCCTATGTTCATTATCACATGCATGTTTACATATTTGAGATCTATAAAATTCTCCATTTTTAATATAAGATTAATGTTAAATTCTAACATTTAATGGCCTTGATTTTTCACCTAAATACAACTGATCGCATTAACGAGGCGTTTTATAAATACCATTCTTTGTCCTTTCTTGTTAAAGGTTTAGTTTTAGACAAAATAGATCTTACTGTGTTTTGAATATTGTTAAATTTACAATTAATTTTCTATCCTCTTAAATTTTTCTGATAATCATTTTATGTATGGTATTGTTATTTTCCTCCTATTATTTCTTGTGTATGCTGCAGGACCTCATTCTAAGTTGTTCTGTTATATTTCGTCGATTTTTAAAAATTCCTTATTTATAATCGAAATAACCGATAAGGGATAATCATTTTTTAATAATACAGATGTTAACAAATGTTTTCCTCCAAGTACGAGTTTTCGTTGGAACAAGCAATTGTGACTCTATCATATAAGAATTTTATTATTCCCTTTTTAATCTTGATATGGTGAATTAATTTTAATTTAGAACAGATAGTGTGTTATCACATTCCTTTTCCTTAGTAAATGTTATTGTCTCTTCTTGATCGTTTATATCATTTAGGAGAGTTATCAATAATTCTTGAAACCATATAAGGAATACATCATCTCCACAATAAGATATAATATATTACAAAATATTATTAAGAAATGATATATAAGGTTAACCTTTTTATTTTCTGTACACCGAGCTGGGGATCGAACTCACTTCCCCTGAATCACTCGCAGTGAAGCGAATGAGAAACCGGCCACCCAGCCCGCTTGGGTATTTGACCGACTAAACCATCTCCTTTTCATAATTACTACCATGAAATTAATTACTAAAATCTTTCTGTTGGATAGTTTAAAACATTTTCTTGGGTAAATATTTGTTTTAGGGGAGATGTCTGTCTCTTGTCAGGAGGAATTACACATTCACCAAGCTGCTTTCAAGAAGTTGCTCCCTGCATTTTACACTTCAATAGTCCGTTCCATAGATTGTTCACTCTACTAGCAATAAAGATGTTTTTTCTGAATTTATAGTGTACTTTCAACATATTATCTGTAATTTTTCCAGCAATTTTTGGATGTGCGTTCTTACAGGATCTTTCGTAATATCGCATAATGGTTCTATCATAACTGTAAAGTAATATGATGCTGCAAGAAACAAACAATGAGAATATTGTTAAACATAAAAAATGGAATGGTTAAAGTTTATCGGAAAAAATAGTTTGCAAGTAAAAGAAGAATAGTAAGTTATGAAAATATACTGTGGTTAACTGCAACTTAGATAAAGCATTCATATTGAAAATAAAGAAAGTAAGATGAAAGAATAAGAACAAAAATATTAAAAAACACGAAAAAGAAAAAATTTTAAATGTTTACTAGTTTAGCCGTTTTTCTATCAGTTATGATGGTAAAATATTTTGTATTGCTGCTTTAGATGAGAATTTAATTTCGTCAGTTAAATATTTCGACACAAATGAAAATGAAAAAATCATAACACTACTTACTAAAGTTCAGTAGTTTAGAAAATAAAAGAAAATATTTATTATTCTCATTTCGAAAAAATTTTATTCATTTTTATCTAAACTTTCTAAATGTTCCAACTTTCCTGTTTCCTTAATACCAAAGTAATTAAAAACAATATAATGCTATAGTTTCACCAACAACAAAAACTAAGTTAAACTAGTACAAATACCGCGAAACACCGAATTTAAAAGCTCGATCGTGAGTAACAATTTTAAAGTTTCCGGTTATTTTCTACTCAAAGCATGAAACTTGTTTCAATAAGGTGAGGCTTATAAAAAGCTATGTCGTGGAGTTAATTTACTGGCAAAATTAATATTGCGTGTAAAATATGATAAAATAAAAAAAATTTTACTTTTTTTAATAATTTCTGTTATAAATAATATCTGTGTAAATATAAATAATTTACTATTATTACTGGGAATAAACTACAGTTTCTGTCTTAGCTTGTTATCTTCTTATCAACACTCCACTCACGACTACTTCTTTTTAATTCTTTTCCAATATACACATTATTCTCATATAGGTTCGCGTCTTTTGATCAATCCCAGACCTATATATTTTTTTAAATTTTTTCGTATTTTTTTTTTTTCTTCGTCTCTTTCACTTGTTTTTGCGAACTCGTAATCTAGCTGGTTTCGTATTGGTCTTGTTTATTCGCCATATTAATTTATTTTTCTCTTTCCTTATTCAGCGCCACCACATCATAATATATATATATATATATATATATATATATATATATATATATATATATATATATAAAGTTATGATTTTTGAGGATGCAGTCAGTTTATTTGGCCCACAAGACAAAGAAAACTCTTTGACTTACTGTCAAGCTTTCGAATTTTATTTAATTCTTTTTCAAGACATCTATAAAAAGAAATATAAATTAACTAGTTAAAATTGTTAATTGTCTTACTTACTAGTCGTGAGATTACAGTTATTAATATTGTACTCTACAAAACAAACCATTATAAATATATTAAAATTTTTTTATTAAAAATAACTATATTGTCACTACATATGTCATTGTCATGGTTTGAATAATGGACATATATGAATGAAAATACAGTTATTTTATGTGAAAAGCAAAACCAGTAACAATAGTTTTTATTATAATTTATTTAATTGTCTATAAAAAATATAAATTAATCCAGTCAGCAGTGTGGCTTAAGCACATATGAATTTTTAATGTTAGGATGTCAATAGAAAATGAGATTTTGACGGTATTTATTGATATGTTAATATGTAACAATAAATGTTACTTAATTTGTCAATATCTGATCTTCTATTTACACATTTTTTATTTTTTTGTATATGTGCCATTTCTAAAAATAACCGTTTCTGTTCATGTTTCTTCCACTCTAGAATTGAAGCCTGTGAAAAATTAAATGTGTGATTTAGATTGATGGAGTGTTCAGCTAATGCACAAGCTTGTGATTTCTTAGTTTTTACATCACTTTTATGAGAAATAATTCTGCTGTGTAATGTTCGAGAAGTTTCTCCTATATAAACTTTATCACAGTCTGAGCAAGGTATTTGATATACTACTCTAGAACTTTCATCAGTTGTTAAAGGATCTTTAGTTTTAGTGTACAAATGTGCTATGGTTTTAATATTTCTGGTGGCAATTTTTATGTTTTCTAATCTTTTAAATAATTTGAGAAGTTTTGGTGTTAAGAATGGAATATAAGATGAAGATCCAAAAGTTTTTGGTGTTATTGGTATTAAGGTGTTAACTGTCAGGCTATTATTTAGCTACTCTACTTTTTAGCCCCAAAATTAAGTTTATTTTCATTTTTGTAGGATGTTCGGAATAGTAATTAATGAATCTATTGGTAGAAATTGGTTTTCGATACCATTCTGTTTTAACACTATTGTCATGTGTGCGATGGACAATCATATCTAAAAAAGGGAGACTGTTATTTTGTTCTCTTTCTGCAGTAAAAAGTAATTTTATAGTTCCAGGAAAAATACTAGAAATAGGAATGGAACTCAAAAAGTATAAAATAGATATTGCAGCACTGCAAAAATTACGCTGGGAGGGACAGGGACTTTCCCTGAAGTGTACAAACTTCAATGTGGAGACTGCCCAAAAACTTACATCGGTCAAACTGGTAGGAACATAAAAGGGCTTTTAATAATAGAAAAACAGATTCGACATACGCGCTTCATCTTCTGGATCATAATCATTCTTTTAATGACAAATTTAAAATTCTTCACATTCAAAATAAAGGCCTTAAGCTATCTTTGTTAGAATCTATGGAAATCAACAAATTAAAAAACACAGATATTATTCTGAATGACCAACTTGAGACAAACAGTTTTTCTTTATAAAAAGACTTTATAAAAAGTTATAAGATGAATAGTTTCTGATATATAGCCGAGAGATCGGTTTGTTGGACACCCGGTACATAAAAAGTCATCCTTGTAGTTTCTATTATAAGAAAGTAAATATATATCGCCGTGATGGTAACAAACTACAATGGCGATCTTCTTTTTTGTCAAGTCCAGTACCGTCTACCAATAGAGTCTCCAACGTAAACATATAAATATGTGATATAAATATATTTTTCAATATTAAATCATTTTATAATTTATGGCTACAGAATTTTTTAAAAACACTTTCATCGATTTTCCGTAGTGGAAATCAAAACGTCAAAAAAAATAAAACAATATAATTTTTGTTACAGTTAATTGTGGTTTAATTCCACCTAAAAAATATTATTGTTTGTTAAAATTATTAAGACTATATCATTCTCTTTTCTACTAAATGAATATTGTATTTTTCACGGCATTATTTATTTAGTAACTCATTTGTATCGATAGAATCTAAAGGATTTCTAATATTTTTTTACATTAAAATAAAAGTTTATGTTTAATTAACAAAAATTTTTTTTGTAGATTGCAAGAATTACCAGATGTATAGAAATGGTTGGACTGTCATTTTCATTAGTATCTCTACTTATAGCACTGTATATATTATTTTCATACAGGTAAGATTCCTTTAACTATATTAGTAGATCATCTGTTTGTATGTACAAACTATTATTTAAAATATATTAAAAAAAATGTTCATCATAACAACTTAGGTCTACTATTGCCTACAATGGTGAAGACTACTTTATAGACTACAAGCCAATAGGACATTTTCAATGGGTCACTTGACCCAGCATGAATTAGATATACATATAAATCAATTCATCAACATATAAACCAGTTCAGTACAAGCAGTGATCATAGGTTAGTAAGAGCTAAAATAACGATATCAACCGAAAAAGAAAGACTCAATATGATAAATAAGAAACAACCAAAGAAATGGACAAAACCAACTAACATTCAGGAGTTCGAAAAATATATTGGGAATTTATTGAAAGATACAACAACAGCTGACATCAATATATTGAACAAACAAATAGTCGACACAATGCAACAGGCTCAAACTAAATATTGTCCAACAAACAAAAAAAAAATAAAACTGAGTCAACCCACGAAAACCCTTATAGAACTAAGGCGACAAATGAAAGAAGATAACACTGCAAGCAAAGAAGCAATAAATCAAATAAATAAGACATAAGAAAATAAGTCATAAGAAAATGAAAAATAATCGAACCCCGGGTGAAGATGGAATAGTATCAGAAGCACTAAAAATTGGAGGGGATGTATTACTTGAAAAAAATTAAACAACTTTTCAATATCTGCCTTCACAGCGCCAATATTCCAACAGACTGGAACAACGCTCCTATGATTCTATTACACAAAGCAGGAGACAAAGCAAATTTGGAGAATTACAGACCGATTAGCCTCCTCAGCCATATATATATATATATATATATATATATATATATATATATATATATATATATATATATATATATATATGTATATATATATATATATATATATATATATATATATATATATATTTATATATATATATAATATATATATATTATATATATATATATATATATATATATATATATATATATATATATATTATATATATATATATATATATATATATATATATATATATTTATATATATATATATATATATATATATATATATATTATATATATATATATATATATATATATATATATATATATTATAATATATATATATATATAAATTATATGTATATAAGTTGTTTACGCAAATACTAGTTAAGGGAATGGAAAGAAAATTAGAGACTTATCAACCAAGGGAACAGGCAGGATTCCGAAAAAGTTACGGAACAAATGACCATCTACAAAGTATAAAAACCCTAATAGAGAAAGCAGTGGAATACAATAAACCTCTAGTTATAATATTTATCGATTTTCACAAAGCCTTTGACATAGTTGAGCTAAGCAAAATATTACAGGCGCTTAAAGAATGCAGGCTAGATTATAGATATACTAAATTATTATACAAAAATATACCTGCAGGCAACAACCACTGTCAAATTACATACTAACAGTAATCGCATAAAAATAGAACGGGGGGTTAGACAAGGAGACCCAATGTCACCTAAACTTTTTAATACGGTGCTAGAACATGCTTTTAAGAATTAGGATTGGATGACAAAGGGAATAAAAATAGATGAAGAATATCTAAACAACTTACGTTTCGCCGATGATATACTTATAATAGCTGAAGATCTAGGTATGGCAAAAGAAATGGTACAGGAACTCGTTGTGGCTACAAAAAATGTAGGTTTAAATATAAATATCTCGAAAACAAAAATCATGACCAATTTTGTGCCCAACCAGAACATCAGTATTGGTGGAAAAGAAATAGAACTCGTAGATAGATATAAATACCTGGGACATGAAATTATGATTGGCAGAGATAACCAGACTCATGAACTGAAGAGAAGAGGCGGCCTTTGGTGGGTAGCATTTGGAAAACTGAGAGAAACTTTGAAAAGTGAGCTGCCCACATGCCTAAAGAGAAAGGCATTTGATCAGTGCGTCCTCCCAGTCTTGACGTACGGAGCAGAAACACTTACCTTTACAAAAGCAGCAGCTACCAAACTAAGAGTCACGCAGAGAAGAATGGAGCGGTCCATGTTAGGAATAACTCTCCGGAACAGAATAACAAACGAAGACATCAGGAGAAGAACCGGAGTGACTGACATCATCGAGAAGATAGCCAGAGTAAAATGGAGATGGGCAGGACACATAGCCAGAATGACAGATGGGCGATGGACAAAGAGGTTATTGGAATAAAGGCCAAGGGAACGCAAGCGAAGTGTCGGTCGACCACCTACAAGATGGACTGACGATTTAAGAAGACTCAATAAAAACTGGATAAGAGCGGCGCAATAATATATCCGATTAAACGGGGTTATAAACATGAGGAAGAGGCCTATGTTCAGTAGTGGACTCTTGAGGCTGGATAATAATGATAAATCAATAATACAATTTGTAAAATGCTGTTAGAGTCGTGAAAGCATATCCTGGATCCGACGTGGCCTCAGATCACAATCCACTTATCGCCAAGATTACACTTACATTTAAGAATATTAAAAGACATAAAAGAATCCGTACAATAGGTACAAGAAAACTTAAAGAACCCAACGTAAAAGAATGCCTCTAACATGAACTGCTTGTGAACTGTAGGAAAATGAACACAAACACCAATGATATGACTAGAAAAAGATACTTACCCGTGTATACGGCCAAGACACTAACCAATTTAAGAATGATTGTAGCGTTAAGATTGAAAAGGGCGAATAACACTTCGTATCGGCTTGTGTAGAGTAGAACAGCTACTAAAATAATTTATGATTTAGTGAGGTCATCATCATCTATATATTGGTGCTACAGCCCTTAGAGGGCTTCGACCTTCCCAAGCTTTCTACGCCATTCTGTTCTGTCCCTTGCTTGCATCTTTCAGTTGCTGATTCCGATCTTCTCCGCATCTTGTGTTACCCCATCCATCCACCTCAGCTTTGGTCTACCCCGTCTTCTCATTCTCACGGGTTACGCTGTTAGAATCTTTTTTATCATGTTCGATTCAGGGGCCCGGGCTACATGTCCTGCCCACTGCAGGCGGTTTCGCTTAATTATAGTGGTAATATTAAATTTATCACCAAACGTATGCTTGTAGATATTATGCATTTTAAAGTTATATCTACGCCTCTATATTCCGTTCTCACAGACTGCTCCGAATATCTTGCGTAGCAACTTTTTTTCAAAAATGGATAGAGCGGATTCATCTGTTTTCGTTAGCGTCCATGCCTCTGATCCATTTGTGAGAACGGGGACTTGGTGAGGTCGCTCTTGAATATTATAGTATGGGGGACAAGTGCCAAGCGGAGCTTGTAGTCACGTTCAGTTGGTTGATTAAAACTTTACAACACTTGACAATAAAACTACTTCTACAGGAAATAACATTTTTACCTTTCCTTATGCAGATTATTGTGTCCATATTGATGACCATTCTTATGTAGTAAAGGTATCTAGTATAGGAAACAAAACATAAAAAAGTAAAACAGTAGGCGGTACTGTAGATTAGCGCGAAGCTTCAAACTGTGATTTCTGTATTTTGGTTCTTTTTTATCTGGCATAAGTAACACCAACCTTGCCTACCTTGGCCCGAAGCTAAGTTAGACAATATGGAACATAAAACACGTCCAATTCATGGTATGCAATTTTCATTATTTGACAAAATTGCGAGTGCATATTATTTGTTCTTTGATATCTGTAGATAACATATTCTTTCACCAATTCCCATCCTAAGTCTAATAAAAACTTCATCTTGCATCCAAATGTTTGCTAACGTAATATATAATTTATATTTACCAAATATTAAAAGCATTCATGGCTGAAATATCTAATAGGTAATAAAATATTACCAGCGGCCATCGTGTGTTTTGCGCTGTATTGTGTATTGTTGTGCCATTCGTCCACTACTTTAACAACTCCTGTTGATTTCCTTCATTATCTTCCTTCCTTCACTATCTTTATCATCAAACTCTTTGGTGCATCATACAAATCATGTGATGCATTTGTAACCCACAGTCACTTTTCCAAAAATCTAGTAAACACAATGAGTTTTAAATACTTTTAATTTTAGAACTGAATTCATTTTACAATTTAACTGAATGCGAATAAATAAATGGACAAAAATAAAAGACAAAGTTTAAGAAGATATGTAAGATAGGGGAAAAAGGCAATTTCGCTCAATCTCAAAAAATTTCAGATAATGTAAGATAATATTGTAAATTGTATATTAAACAACAATTTGTAGAACAAAATTCAGAATTCAATAAAATATATTAAATAGTGAATCTAGTTCTGTAAACTGTTTGCGAATACACAATTTACAATATTATCTTCCATTATCTAAAATTCCTTAAGATTAAGCGAAATTACCTTTATTTTCCCCGCCTTAGTGTAATGGTCTTTTTGTTGATCTAGATTATGATCTACAGGATACGACTTCATTTTATATGGTTATGTTTTGAAGTACTGCTGTTGCTTTTAATACATTCATAGTCACTTTTAAATTTAATCTTTCGTTATGTAAATATTGGAACTCATCATTTTCATCTCTATATTGCCTTTCCACAATATTCTTAGTTCGTATGAGGGATTAATTATAAAAATTTTCAGCTTTATTATATATTGATTATGTTTTTTTAATATTATATATTATGATTTCTCGCACACTTTTCATAAAAATAATAATTTCAATTTCTTAAACATCTTTAAAATTTGTTTTTTTCATTTTTTTTTTCAAAGATGCTATTTTATAATGTTTTAAAGAGGTAGCAAAAAAGAAAAATAATACGTGGAATTTCGTCTATACAATTTACAAAAGCAACATTTAATAAATGCAAATTATTCAACATCGAAATTTTATTATTCGATTATTTTTTGATCAGTCCTTTAATTTAACATTATTAATTTGCATTTTACCTAAACTCCCAATAAAATAATGTTGACTAACACAGAGTGGAAGAGCCAAATAAAATAATTTCGATAATGAATTAATTGAGCATGCTAAAAAAACGTTGGGACATATCAATTTGTACTTTTAGTTCAGAACTTTTTAAAAAAATCTTTTTATACTGAGTTTTTTTTATAACAGTGGAAAATACCAACTGTGTTATTTTAAACACAATACCCTGGATATTATAAAATATTTGGATGCCTAAGAATATTTTAGATATATTGCATATACTATCATATACCAATCTTTAGACGCGTTCAAAGACATTATCTGGGCAGATAAGAGAGTAAATGATAATGGAAGAAAATTAAGTCACTTAAGATACGCTGATGACATTGTAATATTCGCTACAAGTTTCGAAGAACTACAGACCATGATGACGCAACTATTTCAAGCTTCGGAAAAAGTAGCTCTTAAGAAGAACTTAAAAAAACAAAAATAATGACAAATACACCGAATATTACAGAAATAACGTTAAGCTACATAAATTTAGAAACAGTAAGCAAATACATCTACCTGGGACAGATAATGAAAATTAAAAAGGAAAATCAAACAGCTGAAATTGCCAGAAGAATAAGGTTAGCGTGGGCAGGATTTGGAAAACTGAGTTGGATCTTGAAAAGCACTAAAATAAAACAGTATTTGAAAACCAGAATTTACGATCAGTGTATCCTCTCTCAAGTTGTTCAAAAATTTTTTGAACAACTTGAGGTTTGCAGACGACATAGTCCTTATTGCAGATCAGGTAGATCATGCATGCCAACTTCTTCAAGACCTTCAGAGCTCTTGTGCACGAGTTGGCCTTAAAATTAATTTTTCCAAAACACAATACATAACCAACCTGTTACTGGCAAAAAACATTTCCACTAATGGCACGCAAATTGAACAAGTGTATTCCTATAAGTATCTGGGCCACGAGATTAAATTGGGAAGAGACAATCAAACAACAGAGTTAAAAAGGAGAATAGGACTGGCATGGGCAGCTTACGGAAAACTGAGGGAAGTCTTTAAATCAGCTATTCCCATGTACTTGAAGTGAAAAGTTTTTGATCAGTGTGTACTTCCAGTTCTGACATATGGAGCAGAAACATTGACACTTACCAGAAAAGTACCTAATTAACAAGATACAAGTGGCACAGAGAGCGATGGAGAGGTCAATGTTGGGCGTATCATTCAGGGACAGAGTTTCGAGTCAGATAGTAAGGAGAAAAACTGGTGTGACGGACGCAGTTGAAAGAATTACAACCCTGAAATCGAACTGGGCAGGACATGTTGCTAGGGTCAGAGATGGAAGATGGACAAAGAAAATTTTAGAGTGGAGGCCTAGACACGATGCTTATCGTAGTCGAGGACGTCCTCCAACAAGGTGGTCGGACGATTTAAAGCGCATCCAGTCTAACTGGATTCAAGTTGCTCAAGATCGGATGCAATGGAATTATTTACGGGAGGCCTATGTTCAACAGTGGACGCAAAATGGCTAATGATGATGATGATGATGATGATGTATCCTCTCTACACCCACGTATGGTTTACAGACGTGGACACTCACCAAATCCATTATGGATAAAATAGTAAAAGCACAAAGAGCGATGGAAAGATCAATGCTCGGGGTGAGACTTATAGACAAAAAAACAAACAAATAGAAGGATAAGGACGAAAAGATAAGAGATGAAACCACGAAATACAACAATGGATGCAATGGTTAGGAAAGAGAAGCAAAGAAAGACCACAAATAAGATGGGCTGATAACATTAAGAAGATCGGAGGACACAACTGCAAGAGGCGCAAAATAAAAGACACTGGATTGATTTGGGAAGGCCTATGTCCAAAGTTGGATTACTTAAAGAAGAAGGTCAATCTTTAACTGTTTCTGGAAGATTTATTGCCAGATTTGCGATAATACACTCGATGCTTATTTCCCACGCATTTCTTCATAAAGAGAAAGTAAGCAAAAACTATTTCAAAGTTCCTTTTCATTGATGTAAAATAAAAAAAAATATTTTTAATAATAGTTTTGTTTACTTTTGTCTAAAACAGCCGACCTTGATAAATTGTTGTCTGTCTACATGAGAGTAGTTTTTAGTTTTATATTCATTTTAATTAGGTCGTTAACTGCATATTAGAACAATGGTTTATTCAACAGAAATGCATAAAGTAATAAATCGACAGATGATTGTTTATATATACAACACACGAACACCTCCTAAAAAACACATAATCTGTCTACATTCCATAAGACAATTCGTCAAATAGAAAAGCAGTTTCAGAAGCTTGGATATGTAAGGCAGATAAAAAAAGGAGCTGCCAGTGCCTAAGAGATGATTTTAAATTAGATATTATGCTTGAGTTTTGGAAACACTTGTAGCTGCAAAACAGCATCAATATTTAACTTTTACCATTTATCGATTATTTGAGCATTAAAACAAAGTAAAATGCATCCTTCTTTAATGTTACCATCTAAGAAAATTAAGAAAGACAAGTTTGATAGAAGAATGTATTTCTATGAATACGTAATGCAAATCAGCCTCTATTGGTTAAGAAAAAATCCTCACTGTTTTGAGATTTGAGAAAAATGGAGATTAAGGTAATGATACTTTTCCATCTTGAGTTTAATAAATTATGTTAATTGCCGAAATTTTAATATCTAGAGATTGGTTGTTATTTATAAAACACCTGCAATTGCTAAATTTATTATTTAATGTAACAATGCTTTTCCAAAATACTTATTTTGGACATTGACACAATAAAATAAATCTACTGATCCCTTTATCCACCAAAATAGAAATTACCGTAAACCTGAGTTTTACTCTATTGTTACAAAAATAAAAACCAATTTTATTTATATTTACCTACACCACCATAAAAACATATATTCTAGCTATATAATACTAAAAGTTCGCAAAAAAAAGATAAGTTCTAAATTACAAAGTACTAATCTGCATCAAATTCATCTTCATCTTCGACAGAATCGGGATATACATCACGTACATCACTTTCACAGGGCAAATTTTGTAGAAGTCATGAAAAATTTCAGATATGTAAGATAGTAATTCTATTCAGTTTTGTTTTTTCTTATCAGGTTTGGAGTCAAAGGCACTGCATTGTGGCCTCTTCGCTAAAAGTTGAAGTTTCTTAAAAGGTTCCAAAGGATTTAATGAAGTTTTGTAATCAAGAATTCCACATTGCTCTTTGTTGTATCGTAACCACTTTACATTCCTCCAAACAAATGTTTGGTATTCTTCGATTACTTGTTTTGCTGTAGAGAAGATTTAAACAGCGAGCATAGTTATAAAAGTCTTCTCTTTTCATTTCATTCAAGACAAATGGTTTCCGTTTTCTGTTTGTCTCACTAGTTGCATCCAGCCATAAGGATGATTTATTAAGGTTCCGTATCTCTTTCTAGTTCCCTCTATCATGGAATGGTCAGTGTCACATTTCATATGTGTTTGTCCTGCCACAAGGAACTTATGGTCAATGGTTTTCAAATGTCGACTGTTTTATAGTAACGTAAAAACATTGCTATAACGTGGGTATTCTTATTCTGACCACCACACGTATTTAAGTACAAAATAACGTGAACAATATCCGTAGGAAGGTCAACAAGATGCTTATAAAAGCAAGAATAAATTTGATTTGCACCTCTTCCAAAAATTACTTCGTGCCATATATGATTAAAAGATTGTCCGGTAATACAATCATGGACAGTGAGATTAAAGGTCCACAGTTGTCTTTTATAAAACGCAACGAATGTAACTAGATTAGGTGTAGGTAGACACTGCTGCATATAAAAGGTATACACTTTTGTAGAGGTGTTGTCATTATTGTTTATTTTGTCAATTGCTTTCGATTTGTATGCGTAGTCTGCTGCGGCTTGATGAATGGCTAATTATTTACGTAATTCGTCTTTGTTTTCAAAATTTGCTTTAATTTTTATATGAAGTTGGTCACATGTTTGACATGTATCCCTTTCTGGTGCCTTTATAGCTATTTTAATGCTGTGAAAAATGTTCTCGTAAACCTTTCTGCTTACAGGTTGGAATATGGACTTTTGTTTAAGATATTCTTCATAAATCTTTGCAACTGCCTAGTGCGGCAGAAAGTACTTTTTGCTTGTTTGGTTTCTGCAATAGTGATTTTCGTACGCAGGCAAAGACAAAATTGTGATGTTTAACAGCTTGGTAACTTCATCTAATAATGTATGCTATGGCTTATGGGATCCCCTATTATTGTCGTGTGTTATTCCAGAACTAGATGCGCCCTTTGGAGTAAAGTGTTAGTAATAAATTGACTGCCTTCACCAAAAGTCTTTTAAAAGCACAACTTACATGTTGGTGTTAAACTACCATTAATGTGAAAATGATATTGATAGGTTAACAAACGAAATTTTTGTTTAGATTCTTCAGCAAATTTTGTTTTGATGTTTTTCTTTCAACGGTGTTTACAAGACCAGCTAAATACGTAACTAGTCCCATGGCCCAATATTCTTTAAATACAAGTGTGTCTTGTAACATCGTTAAACTTTTCCTGGCATTATCCTTAGTTTTCTTGTGTTACCTTTTATAAGTTTATTTCTGCTATTTTTTATCCGAATATTCCTACTTCGTTTTACTGGTATTATAAGTACTGTGTTTCTAAATTTAAGTGACTCCACCAAACACATTTGATTTGATTTTATTTTTAGGGTGGCTTTTTTGTTTTTTTCGATCTTAAAATGTCCAGAAATATATGGAGCTGCGTTTGAACCTAAAACCATAGTTGTTAATTTTTTCTTAAAATCAACAAACGAGAACTTACTTGTACCACTGCCTATGTTACTATTAGTCGGTCTATTTTCTGGCTCTGGCTTTTCATCTGCTTCTTCTTGATGTTGATAAGATTCGGAATCGGAATCTACGTGTTATTGTAGTTATTAGTCACATTAAAACAAATTATAATAATGATAACTTACCTGTACTATTTGATCCTAGATTCTCACATATTTCCAGAATTTTTTTAGCCCAGAAAGAACTCATTTTAAACTGTTAAAACTGTTTTAAACATTTGTTACAAATACATGCTTGACACTTATTTTGAGGTGAGAAGGTTATTGTAGTTATTAGTCACATTAAAACAAATTATAATAATGATAACTTACCTGTACTATTTGATTCTAGATTCTCACATATTTCCAGAATTTTGTTAGCCCGGAAAGAACTCATTTTAAACTGTTAAAACTGTTTTAACATTTGTTATAAATACATGCTTGACACTTATTTTGAGGTGAGAACGCCACGCGTTATCAAATATAAGTTAACTGAATACTGGTGTCAAGCGACAAATGTTGACTTATCACTAACGCACGGGATGAGCTAGTGGTGCTATTGGATATAAGTCAAGTTATACTCCTTCGCATGCAATGAATGATAAAATTTTGATTTAGAGTCATTGGGCAATAACTCGTATCTAGATAACGGTGATATTATTGACTTATGTCCGTTTGCACAATCACAGCCTAACTTGTTTTTTACAGCGTAGTGTACTTTTCTCATTCTTCACCAAATGTATACTTGTACCCCTTTGCACGCATACCAACGTATTATTCATAGACTTCAACCAGGCATTTGATGTAATTAAATGGAACGGATTTATGATAGCACTTAAAAATTAAAAATTCCACATAAACTCAGAAAATTAATACAAATGAAATCCACAAGGAAAAAATTCCTGTAGCTGGCTGTATACCACGTATCACAAAAAAGAGGTTAGTCTTCGTAAATGGGTATATTTATTTAAAAAACCCTTAAAAGGGCTACATCAATAAAACAAACGTTTTCAGACCACACAGTCCATCATCCGGTTTTAAAATCGAAAAAGTTCCCAGCTGTTCTCCGCGTGTAGAGGTTCTCTCAACGGCTCTGGAACTCGCTTCAGCCATGTGTTACCTCTAGCCAAATTTAATTTAATACTGAACATCACAATTATTTTACAACACAATGTATAATCTTTTATAACTAAATGTAATTTAAAGGGTTTTTACCCTAGTATTTTGGTGGCTCAGGCATTGTGACCTAGCATTTTTTTCGATTTTAAAACCTGATGATGGACTGTGTGGTCCGAAAACGTTTGTTTTATTGATGTAGCCCTTTTAAGGGTTTTTTTTTAAATAAATATACCCATTTACGAAGACTAACCTCTTTTTTGTAATACAAATGAGAATGAAAACTACAAAAAGTAATATAAGAAGCATACAGAAACAAAGAGGAAAGTCAGAGTATACATAAAGGGATGAAACAAGAAGATGCCTTATCAACAACAATATTTAATTTAGCATTAGAATATGTACTACAAATTAAAAATAAAGGAAATCTCAGAACATGATATTGCTATTATTGCAAATAACAGAAAAATAATGAAAGAAATGTTAGAAGAAATAAGGGAGAAAAGAGTAGAATACTTCAAAGACTTAGAAGTTAAATAAGCAAATCCAGAGAAAGGAAGTCCAAAATAAAAGAAAAAATATTAGCAGCGAATGAAGCTTATTTTGCAAACAAAAGATTACTTCAAAGCAAAACACTAACTAAGAAAACTAAGTTGAAGAAGACCTCCAAAAGGCAGGAGTCAGAAAATGAAGAGGTAAAACTAGAGACCGAAATAAATGGAGGGATATTATCAAGAAGATAACATAAACAAAAGGGTTGAAGAATAGGACCTAGAAAGCATTTGCGGTTTAACCCCACGCTGGGGTGTGTAGCCATTATATATATATATATATATATATATATATATATATATATATATATATATACATATACATATAATAATATATATATATATATATATATATATATATATATATATATATACATATACATATAATAATATATATATATATATACAAGGTGGTCCAGAACTCTGTACATTAATTTCTAGAGCTCATAGTACGTCCAAAAATAAGGGTACTTCTTGATGTACACTTTTTTATAAAACTAAATAATAAGGAGATACAACCCCTTAAAGGGGTGAATTGAAATTCTTATTTTTTTAAATATCTTCCAAACGGTTTTGAATACGGAGTTCATATTGTAGGAGTGATTATAAGACATTAGGATAATTAATTTCATGTTACCACCTACTACATCCTATATTAATACAGGGTAGTTTGGAGGGTAAGTTGGGGTTATTGCGTCACATGTTTTGTAATTTTTACATATTTAAAAAAAATATTTTAAAATTGCTTCTTTAGACTTTTCTACGCAAAAAAGGTGCTCTTGTAATATTTCGATAGATATCACCGTTTTCGATTTATTTAAACTCGAAGATATACATGTATTTTATTGTAATCGTTACATTTCTTAATATTCATCAAGTATGCTTTGGAATTGACACCACTTGTGTTAGCAACAACACTTTAATCTCAAGTAGTCTATGAATTGTCAGTGACGGTTAATAACAATTAAATTATTTTATCTACACTTTTATTGTACTCGACAGTGAAATTTGTTTAACACGTCTCTTTTGCTATATTTTTAAATTTGTTTGCCCGCAATATGGCACACTATTTAAATTCTGAGATGACAGACATACTTTTAGTACTAGGGAATGTTCGGGAAATGCTGCTGCCGCTATAAGACGCTACAGAGAAAAGTATCCGAACAGAAATATTCCCAATGCCAGGACTTTTGTAAGTACTGAACGACGACTGAGAGAAACCGGTTGTCTTCAAAGAAGGAGTACAGATGCTGGTCGTCGTAGAGAAGCAAGAAATGTTCGCGTTGAACAGAAAATATTGGATGCTGTAATAAATGACCCCACACTAAGTACACGCAGGTTAGGATTAAGAACGAATATTTCCCATCAAAGTGTTTTAAGAATTCTGCATGAAGAGCAATTACATCCTTACTACTATCGACAGGTGCAGGAATTGTTACCTGACGATATGCCACTTAGAGTTGATTTTTGTGAATTATGCACCAAATTTTTTAAGCAACATTCTGTTTACAGACGAGGCCACATTTACAAGACAAGGTATGTTCAATTCTAGAAATATGCACTTCTGGGCTGAAGAAAATCCAAGGGCTACAATGGAAACTTACTTCCAACACACGTTCAAGATAAACGTTTGGGCAGCTACTTTAGGAAATAGTTTCATAGGATACCACATCTTTCCCGGAAATTTAAATGGTAACATGCATTACAATTTTCTAGACAATATTTTACATGATATTTTGGAAGATATTCCATTACAAATACGAAGAAACATGTTTTTCGTGCATGATGGTGCTACACCATATTACACAAGAATTTGTAGAAGGTGGTTACATGAACATTTCTCTGATAGGTGGATAGGCCAGGGTGCGGCCTATCCTCTACACTATACACTATACTACTCCATAAAAAAGGGAACGCCGCACATATAGAAAACTACCTACCAATAAGCTTATTGTCACACCTTTACAAACTACTAACCCAAATAATAACAAATAGATTGACAGCTAAACTAGATGCATACCAACCAGTGGAGCAAGCAGGCTTTCGTAAGGGTTTAAGCACTATCGATCACTTGCAAACAATTCAGACCATTATTGAAAAAACAATAGAGTACAACATACCACTACATCTGGCATTTGTCGATTATCACAAAGCATTTGACAGTATCGAGAAATAAACTTTCTTAACAGCATTGGACCACGCCAGAGTAGATTCAAGATATGCTGCCCTCCTTAAGAATATATACGATGATGCTACTTTTCACGTAAAAATAGATGATGACCTGGAAACTATGAAAATACACCTTGGCAAAGGGCGACACCATCTCACCCAAGTTATTTACTTTGGCATTAGAAAATGTTTCCAATCAACTAAATTGGGCCGAAAATGGATTAAAAATAGATGGCGTATATCTTAACCATTTGCGTTTTGCAGACGACATAGTACTAATAAGCACAGATATCCATGAACTAAAATCAATGCTACAAGATTTAAATCACAAACCAAATCAAATAGGATTAAAAATAAATCTCGACAAAACAAAGATATTAAGCAACAGCCTAGAAAACATCACGATAGATAACATCGATATAGAAAAGGTAGAACAATATATATATATATATATATATATATATATATATATATATATATATATATATATTATATATCTAGGACATGCAATTAAAACGAAAAGGAAAATCAAACCTTAGAAATTAAAAGAAGGACACAATTATCATGGGCTGCTTTTGGTAAGTTGACCTTCATTTTAAAAGACAGAAAAATCCCAATTCACTTAAAACGAAAAACCTATGACACTTGTATACTACCAGTTGCAACTTATGGATTGGAAACTATGGCAATAACTAGAAAAATGGCGGAAAAATTAAGAGTAACAACGGGCCATGGAGAGGGCCATGTTAAATATAAGCCTCAGAGACAAAATTCCTTACACCGAAATACGTCGAAGAACTAAAGTAACCGATATTATGGCAAAAATAGCCACATTGAGATGGCAATGGGTAGCACATGTAGCAAGACAAGACACCAACGGATGGTCTCATAAAGTGACATTCTGGAGACCTCGAGAAACAAAAAGAAGCATGGGAAGACCTAAAAAGAGATGGATAGACGATATAACTGCTATAGCTAAAAAGCAGTGGATGAGAATTGCAAAAGATAGGGAAGCGTGGATGCAATTGGAGGAGGCCCATGTCCAACATTGGATAAATGAAGGCTGAAGAAGAAGAAGAAGAAAAATTAAAAAACATGTGACGCAATAACCCCAACTTACCCTACAAAACTACCCTGTATTAATATAGGATGTGGTAGGTGGTAACATGAAATTAATTATCCTAATGTCTTATAATCACTTCCAAAATATGAACTCCGTATTCAAAACCGTTTGGAAGATATTTGAAAAAATAAGAATTTCAATTCACCCCTTTAAAGGATTGTATCTCCCTTATTATTCAGTTTTATAAAAAAGTGTACATTAAATACCTTTATTTTTGGACGTACTATGAGCTCTAGAAATTAATGTACATAATTCGGGACCATCTTGTATATATATATACATATATATATATATATATATATATATATATATATATATATATATATATATATTATATATATATATATATATATATATATATATATATATATATATATTAAATAACTAATATTTAGCACAAACCGAATATTTTCGATTCGATGGGATAACCAGTAAGATCTTCTGATATGACTCCATAATACTTCTTCTTATGGGCATATCTCGAAAATAATGTATATAAAACTAAACCTCTCGACTTAGCTGACTTGCTCGAAAAAAACGGCACTTGCAATTATTAGATCGGTCACGACTAACATGTTAACTAACGTTGGGAGAAATGTCTATTTAAAATTAGAATGTTGACAAGACGTTGGAGTCGAGCATGTTGTACTTCTCCTACATTTACAATATTTTTTTTATTAAATTATAAAGAAATAAACAGTATGATTTATTAGTTACTAGTATCTTGTCATGATTTTCATTTTTTAATGTGACTCTTTGTGATAAATCTGAAAACACTTTATTTTTCCTAACCAGTTAATGCTAGGTGAAGAACATTGTACATAAAATATTTTTATAATGCTATAGGGAATTCACAAATTATATAATATGTATATATGGTATTGTATTTGAAGTAATACAGTTTTTTTTTTCGTTTTTTTTTTTAACAGGCTTTCATTTATTTATTATCGAATGTAGTTTATTTATTTATTCCACTTTAGAATAGAATAGAATAGAAATATGCTTTATTGTCAAATTATTGAACAATTTTATGGACAAAGCTAAAAAATAAATCAGTCAAATAGTACAAAAAGTATAAAACAAAAACAAATATAGTAAAAAACAGAATAACACAATTTTAAATTAGTAAATTTATTGTATAACCTACATAATTTGTACAGACAATTTATACAATATTTGTATAATAACTTACAGAATAACATAAAATTATTAATGTTACCGCATTCATGTTCTAGTTACTGCTGTAATTTCCGAACACTATTTTTCGCAACTGCTAATTTAAATCAATTTGTAATATCCCCTCAATATATTTAATTAATTGTACATCTGTTTGTGATAGTCTATATACAAAGCCGAGTTTTTAAATAGCATCTCTCTAGCGTTTGGCCCAGACTTATTTTATGTTTAAATTAATATTTTTTAATTTCATCATTCTTAAAATCGTTGCAGGGATTCTAAGATCCTCGATCCTCGTTTTGTGTAATTTATAATTCTACAAACGTTTATTTACACTTACTCCTAGAATAATTAAAACAGTGTTTAGTTGTAAATATTTAAAATTAGTTTTACTCTAAATTATAACATAATGTAACGTCTTCTTGGATCTAAAATTTTAATTTTTTTAGGGTATTAAAAAACAATAGGACTAAGATACATAAAAACTTATTCATATCAACGCTGCTGCAGGTGATTTTTAGATTAATCCAGTATATAGATCAAGAGCTTGAACATAATGATAAGTTTTTAAACAATGTAAGTATTTTTCCATTTATACATATTTTTATTGTCAATTTTTTCCACGATTAAGGTACTTAATTATTTGTAGTAATAATGACATATTTAATATTTATATAATAATGCCATTTCCATGTGTGTGTATTTTATCTGCCTAATGGTGTCACCACATCCATAAGGGATTAGGACTGAGGCGGGAGGAGGTATTATATATATATATATATATATATATATATATATATATATATATATATATATATATATATATATATATATATATATAATAGATCTTCTTCTTCTTAGCCTTCTGTCTTCCATGTTTGAACATAGGCCTCCCAACTCCTTCCATTGATCTCTATCGTGAGCAGTATATTTCCAATTTGTTCCGGCTATTTTTTTAATGTCATCAACCCATCTCAACTGTGGTCTTCCTCTTGGTCGTTTACTTTCGTAAGGTCTCCAATGTTGTATTGTAGTATTCCAACGTTGGTCTTTCTGTCTAGCAGTGTGGCCCGCGAAGCTCCATTTAAGTTTGGCAATTTTTGTTGTTATGTTCTCGACTTTTGTTTTGGATTTTACCCAGCCGTTCCCCTTTTTATCTGACAGTCGTATACCAAACATTGCTCTTTCCATTGTTCTTTCTGTTGTGGCTAGTTTATTCATAATTGCCTTGGTTAGGGTCCAGGTTTGACATCTATATGTCATGATAGGAAGGATGCATTGGTTGAACACTATGCTCATCAAGTATTGGGGTTTTTTGTTGTTCTTAAGTATCCAAATAAGTTTTCCAAATCCTGCCCATGCTGGTCTTGCTCTTCTAGTAATTTCCGCACTTTGGTTCTCTTTGTCAAGTCACAGGATTTGGCCTAGGTAGATATATTCCTGGATTTCTTCTATCTCACTGCCGTTTATAGTTATATGTCTGGGGTCATCTGTCTTTGTCATTATTTTTGTTTTTTTATATTCATTTTTAGGCCGACGTATTGGGAGCTGGCTGCTAGTTTTCCCAACATAATTTGCAGTTCCTTAAATGTGCTCGCTATAATCACTATGTCGTCAGCGAATCTGAGGTGGTTTAACTTGCTGCCATTAACGTTAATGCCATAGGTTGACCAATTTGTAGTTTTGAAGACGTCTTCTAGGGCTACGTTGAAAAGCTTTGACGATATTACGTCTCCTTGTCTCACTCCTCTATTAATGGGTATGGGATTTGTATTTTCGTCTAGTTGTACTATCATAGTTGCATTTTCATACATATTATGTATAAGTTGCTTATATCTCGAATCTATTCTACAAGTATTAATAACTTGTTCTATGGCCCACATCTCGATACTATCGAACGCCTTTTCATAGTCGACGAAGGCAAGAAATACGGGTAGTTGGTATTCATTTGCTTCTCTATCAATGTTCTAATTGTCAGCAGATGGTCTGATGTACTATATCCTTTGCGGAAGCCAGCCTGTTCAACCAGTTGGTAATTATCCATTTTGTAGGTTAACCAGTTATTAATAATTCTCATAAATAATTTGTATACTTGACTGAGCAACGTTATAGTCTATAATTCTGTAGATTACACTTGTCCCCTTTTTCGTGTAAGAGTATTACTAGACTCTCGTTCCAGTCTTTAGGGATCTGGCTATTATGGAGACATCTATTAAATAGCTCTGTTAGTACAGGGATTGGTAATGTCGTGCTTGTTTTCAAGAGCTCGGATATTATACCGTCGTGTCCTGGAGCTTTATTATTTTTTAGTTCTTTTAAAGCTCTTTCCATTGCGTATATCTTTATATTTGGTAGTACTTCTGATCCCACGTTTTTTATTTTTCTTTTGACGTTCTTCTTTGTTGTTTCATTAGGCTGGCCTTGCGAGCTGTACAAGGATGTGTAGAAGTCTTGGACAATATTTGTTATTTTATATTGGACCATTGGGTAAAGATGCTCCACAAAACTTTACATATGAAAGATTGCCCTTCGTTCATAATCTAACAAATAAAATTACACTATTCTTCAAACCATACAAAATGAACCATACAAAATTAATATGTAGATACAGCGGTATTAGTAACAGAAGTCTATTCTCTCGTGTCAAAGATAAGACACCAATAATATATAGTACCAATATAATCTATAAAATATAGTGTTTAGGCTGCGATAGTTGCTATATTGGACAGAAAAGTTATAAATAATATAACTTATAAATAAATATTCGGTACTTGGATATTTTAAATAATTTTTTTTGACCACTGAAAACTTTTTAAAGTGTGCCTCCAAAACTGAGTTAACATTAAAAATCATTTTCTGTGTAACACGCTCAACAACAAACTTTTTACCGCAGCTTTCTACCATAGAGTACCACTCTTCAGAAAAATATGATATTTATTTTTTGCGTTTTTTTTTTATTCTATAGTATCCGGCTGTCGAAAATAATGTACTATTTTTAAAAATCGTTTATTATTAACTAAAACTTTGTACACATCGATGGCCTGGTTCCAACAGCGGCTAACTACAAAATCGTCGTTTTCGGTTAAACGAAATTTTAAGTTTAATCCTGTCGATCAAATCAGGTCTTTCAAATAGAATTATTGTTTCCTTATAAAATATTAGGTAATCATACTGACAAACACTTTAGATACAACAATAATAACATTTGGAATTTAACTTTATTTTAAATTGAAAAATGAATACTGGTTTTCTACAATATTGAAACTACTGTAAACTTAATAGAAATATCTAATAAATAAACAACAACAAAATTGTCAAATTGTCTCTTCCTCAATATTCGGATCTCCAATTAGCTCTCTATAAAAGGCTCTACAATCGTCGGGAAAATTTGCGGCACCACTAATTTCTTTTTTTAGTTTTGCAGCCGATATTTTTCTTTTTTCTTGATACAAAGGTTTTAAACATTTTTCCATGGTTGACACTGTAACTCTTCGACCTTTACGGGGAACAATCAATATTTTGTAAAATATTTCTTCATCTAAATGGATTTTAACCTGCATTACAAAACGATTAGCTTTTTCATAACGAATCCACTTAATGTCACGCCAATTAATCACAGTTCCATCGTCAGCTTTGTTTCGATTAACCATTATAAGTTTTGCAAGGGGTTTCCAATCAATAAAGGTAAGTTCAATTGTTGTATAAACTTCATATTTTGGAGCATTTCGTTTTGCGTTCTTTGCAATAGTTACCCATTAATGCGGCAAGTATACGGGGACATTTTTGGCCGCGGTTTCTATTCTAGCATCGCATTCCATTTGACTGTGACCAGAGACAATAACAAAGTTAGAAATGAGGAGGTCCTTAGACGGCTGAACTAAACAACACAACTGGTCAATATAATAAAGAAACGCAAGCTGGAATACTTCGGTCATATTATGAGACACCCTGAAAAATATGATCTTTTATATCTGATCATTCAGGGAAAGATCCAAGGTAATCGTGGTCCTGGTAGAAGAAGAACATCATGGCTGAAAAATCTAAGGCAATGGTATGGAAAATCAACTACATCGTTATTTAGAGCTGCTGTCAATAAAGTCACGATAGCGAATATGGTAGCCAACATGATATCCAACGATCGATAACGGTCATGGAACTAGAAGAAGAGAGACAACAAATTTTTGATCGATTACTTCAATAGGTAAAGGCTGAACAGCATACAGAAACATGGCAGCAACAAAATGATTTTTGTTCTGACCACCGCAAGTGTCACTGAATAGTCTAACACTTTTAATTATTTGGGGAAGGCTCCTAAGATGGTGAAACAAGCAAGACGCTACTTCTGAGGGCCCACGTCCACCCTGAACCTCAGTCCACATGAAACATTTACCAGTATTATTTCCAGTATTGAAAATCGTAAAATTATAAGTAGCAAGTTAGGTTTTATAAAATAGAACCGGATTTGTGGGATCTGTTGGAACATACAGGACCTGTTGCAGGTCAAAATTATAGGAGAGTCAAAATTATATGGTTGAATAATTTAACGCAGCAGCGATTTTATCAGAATTTTTTTCATCTCTTGCTCTGTTCTTTAATTGTATGTGGCAATCGTAATTCTGCTGTAGCGTGGTCTTGTCTGTAGGATTTGCTTTTTGATAGGTAGTACATGTCACACACTGGTCTTTCTTTGGTGTGTGAAAAGATAGATTAAAATTATTATTAAATTCTTGTCAGTAGTATGATTCTTTAAGACACGTTTTATTGTTTTCCATGCACTCTGATTGATAAAATTTGAACATGGTAGAAATATTCAATTGTGGGCCCGCGTAGCGCAAGCGGTAGTGTGCTTGCCTCGCATGCCGGTGGTCGTGAGTTCGAATCCTACCGCCGGCAAGAACAACTAGGCATTTTAAAATGTCTATAGGCCCCAGGTCGACTCAGCCTGAATAAAATGAGTACCTTGGGTAAAACCAGGGTAATAATAGGCGGTTGAAGCGTAGCACTGGCCATGTTACCTTCCTTGTATACCGTAGGCCCTAGATATAGCAGACTACCCTGCTATACTCCCAAAGCCGCGTGCGGTATAAAACGGGAGACTATTATTATTATTAGAAATATTCAATTTTGGATCTAAGTAAAATTTTTTTGAGTCTTTGCGGCAATAATGAGATGCCATGGTGGGAAACTTTTTGAAATGTTCTTTCAAAAATGTTAGTGTTTCATCGGATATTTTTCATGTTCCATGGCCTCCTCTTCTATCATGTTCAGTAGTAGTACTATTGGGGAAACGTTTTTTAATTGCAAAATTTAGTACTCCTTTTTTTATGTCTACAGTTTGTAAAAACATTGTCTTACATACTCTTTGACGAATATTTTCAATCATAAAATGAAAGTTTAAAGTTCTTGATCGTCTTGAATTTTTTTCTGTTACGATCCTTTTTTTGCAATCTCCAACTTCTACTAAACTATTTATAAAATCACTCTTGAGTTGTTATCAACAGGTCCTCGAAGATACTTCGTCTCAAGACCATTTTATCTATGTAGGGTCATACGTCCCCATGTTAATAATTCCAACGGTAACTTAGACATCCTAATCTGTAACCATATATAATGTAAAACAACTGTAAATTTATAACATTTAAAGGGTTTTGACCCATATATTTTGGTGGCTCATAGCATGTATACCTCGTTTACACTGATGATGGATTTAACAATCCGAAAACGTTTTGTAATGTAATTGTGATAGCCCGTTTGGGCATTTTATTATATACCTTTTATAAAGGATTTGAAATAAAATTTTTTGTGATATATGGTATACAGCCAGCTACAGGAACTTAGTTTCCTAGTGGAATTCTAAATTTAATATTTTTTTCGCTCTGGAATTCATTTTACAACAACACTAACACTAAATATATGTGAAATAAGTAGATACTCTATAAACTCGGTATTCTTGTAATTAGAACAAACACTGATAATAATAATTAAATTTAATTATAGGTTATAATAAAACAAATGGCACTAACTTTACATATATTGAAAGATGTCCCTTTCAAAGGTGGCTATGTGTTATTAGCTACTTATGGAATTGCGAACTACGTTCATTGTGTACATAGATACTAATGGTTTCATTAATTTTGGCGCCAATTTTAAAATTAATGCAATTCGCCATATTTGGAACAAAACTTAAAGTAATTATGCGATGTACTGTGTAAATAGCCCAAAAATGGAAAAATTGTAGTTAGCCACATTTGGAACCAAGCCATCGAAATGAACCATTATAGCATTTTTGTTTTTCCCGGCGCAGTTGTCAAAAAATATAAAAAGAATTTTCACTTGGTCGCTTATACATTTTTTAGTAAAATGCCATAAATACGAGGTAGTCCCTATGCAACAATTTTTTGATATAATTTCAACTGATATGTAATTAAACGACTGATTTTTTGAACGAATTAAATAATTGATTATTATTATACCCGAATTTGCCCGTACCTAAAATATTGCCCCTGTTGTTAAAACTGGTACAGGTAGATGTTGGTAGCCAAAACAAATTGTTTCAATTCAATAGAGGGGTCAATTTTTGCCAGCTCTGTTTTCTTTAAGATTATCATAAAAGGCTTGCCCTTTTTGCAAGTAAATTTCTTTTTGAACTTCCAAACTTTTCCTTTCTTCTTCAGTTGAGGCAGACGTTGAGCACGTGTCAGTTCTTGGACATCCAAAAGGCAGGTTAAATATTTCTTTAAATTATCTTTTTACGTTAAGATTAACAGGAAGGTATTTTTTTGCGACTCGTTACGAGAATAATGGGACTTGTGTGAAGAAAAGTTTTTAATATGCTCATTAAGGGTAGTGACCATCTCATCTGGTATTTTATTAGGCCGATTATGATGGTTTCATAATTTGTATATTTGTCAGGTAAGTTTCCAGTAGCTCGAAAATTTAAAATTCTTTGAATACGACTATTAGTAATAGCATATTACAAAATGCAGTGCGACAAGCTTAAAAACCTTTTGTTCTTTCTTTCATATGGTACTTATATGAAAATTTTTTCGTTTAGGTAATGGTAGCCATTCTTCTTCTAGATATTTTTAACATCCAAACGCGTACCAAAATAACTGTCCTAAATATTTTTATTCCTTATTTTATAAACTTTTGTAAACATTTCTTCTTTTTCCGGCAGTGCTAAGTTATCGAAATACTTATGTTTACATGTGCATTTTGGTCTCTGCTTTTTCTGAGGAATAACTATTTTCTTCGTGGTGACATACGGCTCACCAGTATTGCTTGCCAGCTTACGCCAGTTTCGTTTTCATCCTGAAGATAGACGCCTTCGTTTTTTGACCTTATGGATGCATTAGTTTTGGTATTACTAAAGAGTATTACTAAAAATAATTAACAACATATACAGAGAGCAAGGTAAATCCTAAAAATGCGTCTTAAACTGTACTCATAAATTATTAATTATTTTTCTACCAGGCAGGAAACTAAAACGTTTTTTTCTGTTTTTGTTTTTTTTTTAACTCCCGATGTAAAACGGAGTAAGGTTATAATGTATCTTAATGTGTGTAAGTGTGCAGTGAGTATCTGTATGTGTCATCGTAGCTCCTAAACGGATAAACCGATTTCGCTTTAGTTTTTTTTTTTTATTTAAAAAATCATTTAGTCAAAAGTGTAAACTACAGTCCTTTTCCATCATATTTATAGCACATTATGCAAATCCTATATTATTGTTGTATAATGGCTTTGGCATAGCCAATTAGCCAGACTATTTGTGGTAGTTACAATTTTTGATTTATTACCTAAGCCTATTTATAATATAATTTTACAGGAAGTAATATGTTAGTACATACATTCAATTTTTGACATATTTACAATTGTTAATTTGAATACCTAAAACTACTTATAATTTAAATTTACAGGACGTTATGTATTCGTAGCATCGAGCAATAAGACAAAAGAGGGAATCTAATCGTTATAAAAAGGAGACCAAAAAAGTGGCCTCTGATGGCGGACACATCCGGAAATGCAAAGGCGCTAAATTTAAATTTTCCAACACTTGTTAACAATACCTGTAAAATATTTTTCAGACAAGAAAGTTTTAATTAAATATCAACGATAATAGTCTAAAAAGTGACATAATTGGTAAAAAACTTCAATATAAATAAAATTTCATGTGACAGTTGGGACAAACAATAACATAACCAAACTAAATTTGACTTCTTAAACAAGGAAAGAGACTGTCTTTCCTTGTCTAAAGTGGCCTCTCAAGATGGCACTTCCTGTCTATCAATATGTTTACCCCTTCTACCTTTACATTCCCTCTTTTGTCTTATTGCTCGATGATTCGTAGATACATTTTAATATCTGCTTATTATCTGAAAAAATAATTGTATTCAAATTGACAGGCAATGGAACAATTTGGCTCAATTAGTTTTTCATACATCATTTTGATACTGTGTTGGTACTGTCCACACTCCAATATAAGGTGCTGCAGATCTCCCACTTTACCACAGGAGCAATATGGGTTATCAGTGAGGCCTGTGCTGTGTTTGTATGCAGGAGTGAGTGCGTGGTTTGATCTTATTCTGTTTATTGTTTTTATAAATAACCTGTTTGTCTCATATTTGAACCATCTTTCATTGGGTATTAGTGGTTGGCAAGTTCTAAAGTTAATTCCAGTTGTACTTTGGTTGTATGAACGTTGCCATCTTTGTTTGCAGTTGTTTCTACTGATATTATCTATGTCTGCTACTGGAAGAAGTATGTTGTTTATATTATGTTTGGTTAAAGCTGCAGATTTAGCTAATTAGTCGACTTATTCATTACCTAATATTCCAGAGTGTCCTTTTACCCAACAAATAATAATCGAACTACCTGCGGAAATAATATCATAATGTAACTTCTTGATTTCTATCTCAATATGGTTTAAGTATTTTGTGGTTTTCATAGAAGTGAGTTTGTCCATAATGCTTCTACAATCAGTCAGAATGATATAATTATTCATTCCAATAGAGGCTATATATTTTAACGCAAGAAATAAAGCTGATAGTTCGGCAGTATATATTGAAGCTTCATTGGGCAATCGACATGATTCTTTGTAATCAGCATTCCAGTGATATATTGCACAACCCACTTTATTTTGAATTTTAGAGCCGTCAGTAAAAATATATTGAGATGCAGGCCACTTATCTTTAATTATTTTGTTGATCATACTTCCTGGAAGATTTGAATCCATATAATATGTTTCTATTATCTTAGAGAAGAGAGTCTTAGGAGGTTGTGTATAAATTGGTGGTATTTTACTTTGATACATTTGTTCTTCAAATATTGTTAATTTCCTATAACTTTCAACGTATATGGGAGTTTTTTTGTTACGCCAATATTTATGGCTTAAGTCTGATATATTCAAGTTACGAATATTTTTTAAATAGCTGAAGTTTTTTGATATAGCTCTAGCTACAAACTTATCTGTAAAGAACTGTCTGCGTAGTGTAAGGGGAGGCTCTTTAGCTTCAATTTCAATAATACTAATAGGAGTAGATTTTAAGTAACCGAGACATAGCCTCAAACATTTATTCTTTTGGGTTTCAATTTTATTAAGATGTCCTGTTGACGCAGACCCATATAAATGACAACTATAGTCGAAAATTGGTCGAATCATTGAGCGATAAAATAGCAATGCAATATTCGGGTCAGCTCCCCAACTGGTTTTACAAAATGCTCTAAGGATATTCATGGAGTTTTCCGATTTTTTTATAATAGAATGAATTTGATCCTTCCATAACAGTTTACGATCCAAATATGTGCCTAGATATTTTACACAATTTTTGATTGGAAATTCTATTTTTCCTAGTTTAAAGTTACCTTGAGGAGTTTGGCGTTTTTTGGAAAAAAAAACAAATTTCAGTCTTTGTAGTTGATATTGATAAGCCTAGAGAATGGTAATAATTTTTTACACAATCTAGTGTAGATTCGAGTTGACGCCTACAAATCTCAAGGGTAGTATGTGAGGTATACAACACAACATCATCTGCAAACTGCAATATATTAGAGTGTGGAGGTACTATCTGATCTAGATCTATATTATACAATGAAAAAAGAAGTGGACTTAAATTACTACCCTGTGGTATACCTATATTCGTTAGCCTTGGCGCTAAAAGAGTCTCATTTATTTTTAAGTAATCTATTCTTGTACAAGGATATAATGAAATCTGAAATTTTAACTGGCATACCAAGATATAACAATTTTTTATGTAGAATATATAAATTTATGTTATCAAATGCAGAGGTTACATCTATAAATGCTGCAGCTGTTGATTCTTGATTTGTGAAATTGACCTGAACAGAGGAAACTAGTGAAGTGAGAGCATCCTGTGTAGACCTGGATTTCCGGAAGCCATATTGAGATTTGGGTAGGATATCTTCGGATTCAAGCCAGTATTCTAGCCGATTTTTGATTAATCTCTCTAGAGTTTTTAGTATACAAGAACTTAAAGATATAGGTCTGTAAGACTCAACGTTGTTATCTGGCTTTCCTGGCTTCTTTATGGGCAATATAATATAGTCCTTCCATGTTCTGGGAATTAAATTCTCATTTTGCCATATATTGTTAAAAATTTGTAATAATAGTGATTTGTATTCTGTGGGTAAAAAGTATAACATAGAGTATGATATACAGTCCATCCCTGGAGACGAACTATTATTTTGTTTGAGTCCATAATTTAATTCCCACATTTCAAATGGTTTTTCTAGATTGGAGTATTCTCTGGAAACGATGAATGTAGCTTCGTTTATTTGGTTTGGTACCCAAGGAGGTGAAATTTTCAAGTGGAAATCTTCTATCCATGCAGCTTCGCAGTTTATCGGGATTTATTGGACTGTTTTCGGTTTTTGTAGCGATGGACTTTCTTCCAGACGTCGCTGATTGGACTGTGGGAGTTAAGGCTTTCGCAGTAGTTTATCCAACTTTGTTTTCTTCTATGTTTAAAAATTTTCTTTGCTAATGCATCCAATTTTTTATATTCAATTAAATTATGGATATTGGATTTGTTTTGTAACGTATATAGGCTGTTTTACGGTTATTTGCAGCTGTTTCGCAATTATTATCCCACCATGGTTTTGGAATCTTTTCTGTAGGATATATTTTATTTTTTGATATTTTTGGAATTGCAATAGATACGCATCTGTTTATTTCATTAACTAATTCTTCATAAGTTTGAGGAAGTATTTCTAAAGAAAAGTTGGATGAATACAAATTCCAATTTGCTTTATTTAGATTCCATCTTTTTTCTGTATTGTTACTAGGTGGTGTTGCTCGTTTAGAATTTTCTAAGGAGATCGTCAAGTGTAGATGGTCAGAACCATGTGGATCTTGAATAACAGACCAAGTTAATTTAGATATGATGTCCTGGGTGCATCCTGATGGACTGGAACTCAGTGCAAGTGTTCTAGAAACATCATTTAAGTATAATAAATTACATTGTTCTATCGCCTCTAATAAAACTTTACCGTGAGTATCATTAGTTTCGCATCCCCATATCATATTGTGAGCGTTGAAGTCCCCTCCAATGATAAATGGCGGAGGAATAGGTTGCAAAAAATGGATCCATTCTTCAACTGTTACTCTAATACGTGGTTCTTTGTATATGGATATTATATGTATCGGTTTGTTGATACAAAAAAGTTTAATAGCCATGCATATGTAAGTAAAATTATAGTTATCTAATAATTTTATTTCTTCTGCAGATATTTTATCTTTAATTAAAATTGCTGTACCTCCATAGCCATCTGTGCGATCAGATCTAAAGCAATTATAACCAGAGAAGTTGTAGAATTTTCCTGGTTTAAACCATGTTTCTGATAACATGGCCACATACACATTTTTTTGAGTAAGTAAGGCTTCTAAATTTGGTTTATTAGAAACTGCTGACCGACAGTTCCATTATAAAAAAATTATAGGGCTAGTTATGTCTGAGAAGATGGCGTTTGTCCACGTAAGTTTTCTTGCAAGATCGATGCCGTACTTAAGTATTTATTAATTTGTTGTATAATCTCTGTTTTTAATGCGTCTAAATTTTCAGTGAGTTTTAATGAACTAATTATATTAAGAACCAATTCTAAAATTACATTATTTAAATCTAATGATACTCCTTGTGTCTGAAAGTTTGTTGTATTTCTATTCTCTGTATATTTACAGGTATTATAAATATCACCTTTTTGTCTAGGGACATTTATTGGGAAGATTATTTCTTTTCTAGCTGACTCCAAAGGATCGGGAGTACTTGGACGTTGTCGTTTTAAATTTGATTTTTCTGGACTACTGCTGGAATAAAACATTTGTGAAGAAAACTTTTTTGCGAACGAACCAGTTTGATTTGGAGTTACTTGATAGGACTGATCATTGGTATTAGAGTTGGTTGTCAAGGAAGAACTATTATGTCTGGCGGCGATATTGGCATATGATTTTTTCGGTATTTGTTTACAGGCATCAAAGAAGTTTAAATTTAATGATAACATTGTATTCTTGATTTGTTTTTGCCTAGAGAACTCAGGGCATGCACTTAGGTGTGTCGTAAAATGATTACCTTCACAGCTGAAACAGGTAGGAGTATCTATATTTACTGTACAATCTTTTGTTTTATGAAAATCATGACATCTATTGCACCTGGGACGTGCTTTGCATTGAGATCCAAGATGTCCAAAACGAAGGCAAGAGAAACATAATAAAACTTTTTGAACATAGGGTTCGACTTCTTTAATTACTTTATTGATTATGATATATTTTGGAAGAGTTTGTGCTTTAAAATTTACAATTCATGATTTGGTTGGAACTTTGTCTATTACTGTTTTATCTTCGATATGTTTTCTACCTTTCTATTTATTCTTCTAACTGAAGCTACTTCAAACTTACAGTGCGTATCGTATTGTTTAATTTTAGTTTTGATATATTCCTCAGAAAATTCAATATCTATATCTCTAATTATACCCTGTCTATGTAGTATAAACTTTGGAACGTAAACGTCATACATATTGTTTGTAAATAATGGGCAAGTTTTTTGATTGATTAAAAAATTTGCCGCTTGATAGTCTTTAAATTTAATTCTGATTCTATTCTTGCCGCTTGAATCAATACTAGTAATTTTGTTTTTTAAATTTGGAAAATTTGATAATATAATATCACCGATTTTGATAGCATTTATCTTGCCTTTAAAATCAGGAGTATTATTTTCAATATATATATATATATATATATATATATATATATATATATATATATATATATATATATATATATATATATATATATCCATCCATCCAATGGCACTACAGCCCAAGCCGGGCCTTGGCCTCCTTCATTAAACCTCTCCAAACATCTCTATTTAATGCTGTTCTTTTCCATGAACGCGTTTTTAGGAGATTTTTGGCATCTTCATCTACCTCGTCTTCCCATCTCTTTTTTGGTCTTCCAACAGGTCTTTTTCCTTGCATTCTTGCGTTTAGTAATTTTCTGGGGATTCTGTTCTCATGCATGCGGGCCACATGCCCTGCCCATCGTAATCTCTGTAGTTTAGTGTATTGTGCTAGTGTTGGTTCAGTGTATTGTTCGTATATTTCGTTATTATATCTAATTCGCCAGTTGTTATTTTCCTTTAGTGGACCCAGTATTCTACGCAATATTTTTCTTTCGAACACGTCTAATGCATTGGTAGATTTCTGTGTTATAACCCATGTTTCACACCCATAACTTACTATGGGTCGGATTATTGTTTTATATACCCGGAGTTTTGTTTTCCGGTGTACGTCTCGCGATTTGAATATGTGGCCCATCGCGAAATAGGCTTTGTTTGCCAGCATAAGCCTTCTATTTATTTCCGGTTCTTCTTCATTATTTTCGACCAGATCCATTCCTAAATACGTGAATCTATTCACGTATTCTATATCGTCTACTATCGTCTTCTATATATATATATATATATATATATATATATATATATATATATATATATATATATAAAGGACCTGTATCGCTGCTCTGATATAGAAATTGTTCTCTTACATTTTCTGTAGAATTATTAGAAGTTTTACTACTTACAGTTTCTTCGCTGTTTTTTGAGTTACCGTCCCAGGTGTTGTTTATATTGGATTTTATTTTTTCTATATTAACATCTTCCTCCATCCGGCTAATATCTGGAGGTTTGTCTGGTGGTCTTCCTGCATATTCCATATTAAGTTTTTATTAATTTAACGCTTTAACACTTTGAATCTATCTTGCACTTATTAACACTTATCGTATCCAAAAAGTAACCCCCAATGGGGGTAAAATAAATTCAAATACACTAGACTTTTATATTTTTCACAAATTGTCACAAAATTGTTTCACAAAAAACTTTTTACTTTATATAGAGATAACGTTAATGAGCTTCGAACGACAAAACAACTTCCTCGTACGAAGGCCACAACTAGACTGATGCAAATTCTCAACAGGTCAAAAAACCATAGGCATCACCCAATACTTGTTTTAAAATAAATAAAAAAAATTAATATGTTAAGATGCCGTCAACAATTCATTATCTTTTAAAAAATCTTCTGTAAAATAAGTGTCGAGAGAATTCAAAAACGAGAGAATTCAATGTTTCACGAAATAAATTAATGTAAACAGTAATTTAAAGGTGATTATTGTTTTCTATACAAGTTATCGCCTGACACAAACAAAATACCTTCTTCGAACGATTACCTGGAATTACTGATAAGGCTTCACTAATGATGGTTTAAGTAGTTTTCATGCCAAATTACAGCTTATGCCAATAATATAAATTAGAAATGGTTTTCATCTTCCATTTAGTTTGTAGATGTACATTGTTCATGTACCTACCTTTTGGTGGTACTACGTACCTACGTTTTTGGTGTCAATATTTTGTTATTTGCATTTAAAAATGACGTCGACAACAGGTTTTATCACGGGTAACTGTAGTTTTAAAGGTGCCTTCAGTCTAAGAGAGAAAAATATAGTATTAAATGTACACGATGCACTTGTACATCAACGCCTTTTAAGTAATGTTGGTGAAATCGTTAACATGTGTTCAAGTATAACAGGGGTTGGAGAAGCAACAATTTATAGAGTCCTTAAAGAAAGAAAAGAAGGAACTGTTTTATCTCCCAAGAAGAGTGGAGGAAGTAAAGCCTTCATATATATATATATATATATATATATATATATATATATACATATATATATATATATATATATATATAATATATATATATATATAACCTAGATCTAGATTAATATTATTACTAAAATTAATAACTCACCAGTCTTCCGGGTTGAACCGCGTCGATATCAATTTTGCCGAGCTTTCGGCATCCTCTCTGATGCCTTCCTCAGGGCTTCCGAGGTCTCAGTCTCCCGAGCCCCCAGACACTACTACACTGTTCACTGATCATTACGCTATCACTATAGCGTAGTCATAAATGCAGACTCTGTCATAAATGCAATTGAAAACACAGATTTTATTTTAAACAAATATTTAATTCTATGTAATATAAAAAATGATTTGTCCTAAGTGGAAGTGGCATTTATGTATAAGAGCCAAAGGACATGCTGGTATAATAGGTAATGAGAAAGTGGACTGCTTGACCAAAGATGGAATAACAAAGGGTGGGATCAAATATCAAAAAATTTATGTTTTTCTTTTCCACCTGAATATATATTTAAATAGAACCTATCAAAGCGGGATATTCCTACTATTGTACAATTAAAAACTTGACACGGAAAAGATGCAGCACATCTTCGTAAATTAGAAACAATGAATTCACCAGTTGCTTTTGTGATAATGTTTCTACTAGAGATTGGAATAAATTTTTATTGGAATGCAAAATTAATGAGAGATATATAGACCAATTATATAACAGTTATTATAAAAACAAATCTGTTTTCCAATTCGTATAGACTATTTACTAGGATTTTAATATATGAGGATTATTAAAATACTGATTGATTCTTTAAAAGAACTAAATATTAATATTTAAATGTAACAGTGACGCAAAATGCACAGACAAAAAAAACACACAATATCATGTTGAAAATAAAATAAAAAATAAAAATATGTGGCTAACGGACCCACTTCCTAGCCATATTTAATCAAATATAAAGACACAATTTGGTCATATTGTTAAAATGCATTTAGAAAATTTTAAAATTTTAAATAGTTCACATAATTTCTTTATTGCGCAGATATAACAAAAATATGTGAATAATTTTTTTTTGCTATACCTCCTAACCCGATTTTAAAATTGTTTGATATCTTTGTTGAAAAGATTTTCGATATTGCTTATTCAGAAACAGACTTTCGGACTTTGGATTTTATTCTCTCTAGTGACCGACCAATATTGACAAAATAGTGGACTTTAACAATACTGCACACAAATCTGTTCCTCTTGTCTAGTTTATTCAGTAACCAGAAAATCGATTAGTCCCTTTAAAGTGCCTAGCTGCGTAACTATATATTTTCTCTAAAAATACTCACAAAATTTTCTCTATTGTTTCGCAACCATTTCTATAGAACAAAACGTTCACAAAAGTATGATTTGTAAAACGTTGAGAGGAGTATTAAAAAATATATCGCAAGCAGGTGGAAAATATATAAATATCAGTTTTTATCAAATAAACAACAAAAGTGGTTTTTGTGTACTTTCTATCAATTCCAAAAATATAAAATTGAAACAAAAACAAATATTTTGTTTGAGAATTGAATTTTTAAATCAAATTAAACGAAATGTAATCAATGAAGAAGCTAAAACATTTATTATTTTAGGGAAGTTTATAATATATATATATATATATATATATATATATATATATATTATATATATATATATATATATAATATATATATACAGTGGAACCTCGATTATCCGTCAGGGCACCGGACCAAGGTATGACGGATAATCGAAAAGACGGTTAATAGAACATTAAAAAAAAAAAAAAAAAAAAAACTCATGGTATAACTCTCAAATTTTATTTGTATGTCACAATAAAATAAAGTTTTCAGTGTTTTATTGTTACATAAAATGAATTTCCATCAAGCAACGGTCGAATCCAGCAATTATTTATTTGTATATTTTATTTGACAATATATGACAATATAAGAGGGATTTATGTTAGTACAGTAGAATCATCTTGATCTAAAATATTCCAAATTCTTTATTTGTTTTATTGTTACTTCACATTTTGCAACGGCTGAATTTCTTAATCGACGTTAAATCATCAAATCTACTTTATTTGCATCTTCTCGCCAAGAATACCACTCGTAGAATTGTTGTATGTGTAACGCAGCATGTCTAGCTTCTTTACGCAAATCTTTGTGAGTTGCAATAGCATCATCAACATCGCTAACGTCCAAGTTTGTATCAGCTTCTGAATCAGTTTCGTCCGCCTCTGTTGCTATTTCAACGATTTCATCATATGTCAGCAATCGGTAGCCGTTTGCGTTCTCATCACAAATTAACCATTGGTTTATCTCTTCATAACTTCATTTGTTACCGCATCACGCTCAGCTGTCACCGTGTCATTTTCATCTTGAGTTGATTCTGGCCATAATTTATTCCACGCTCTTTTCACCGTTACTTCTGAAACATCAGCACAAGCGTCCACAACATTGTGGACTGCGTGTTTTAAATTGTGTGCTTTCCAGTATTCTGGCAAATAATATTCCTCTTTCATAACTAGGTTTTTAATAAATATTTTTTAGTATCTTCTTTTGAAAGTTTCAATGACCGATTGATCCATTGACTGTATCAATGATGTTGTATTCGCAGGCAGAAAAGTGCACGTGATATTTCCACCGTCACTTTGCAGCATACTGGCTTCAGGATTGGCAGGTACATTGCAGTACATACCTTTTTGAACCAGTCAGCGAATATTTCCTGGGACAGCCATGCATTATGTTGTGCCTAGTAGTTAACATAAAGCGCGTTCATATTTATCCCTTGAAACAATGTGTTTTTTTGCTGTACCAATCAATAATAAAGGAAGGCGGTGGTCACCACTTGAATTTAAACACATCATTACTGTGATTCGTTGCTTTGCGTTTTAAATCCGGGTGCATATTTGACAGACAGATCCATGATTACATACACATACAGAGCCATGTCGAGTGATTCATTTTTGGCTTTTTTTATTGTTTTGCGATGTTTCACCCGGTCATCCAACGATTCCATTTGCGAAGCATCTTTTTAATTCCTTCAGCATTTTTCTGTAAATTATTGATTGTTGTTTTCGGAACATCATACTTTTTGCTCAATGCTACAGCAAAAACACCTTTCTTTAGTTCTGTAATAACTTCTATTTTTTTTTTCAATTGACAAAAACCGTTAATAAGACAAAAATTATTTACATAAAAAAATAAGGCGGTGGCATACTGCATGTGTACATGTCAACGAATTTCGTTTGGCTTATCACAATAAAGTGAATTGATGACTATATTTTTACTAATATAGTCAATAACACTTATGTATGGACCCTGACGGTTAACAGAGGTGACGGTTAATAGAGAGACGGATAATCGAGGTTCCACTGTATATATATATATATATATATATATATATATATATATATATATATATAATATAATATATATTATATATATATATATTATATATTAAGGTGATAATTCTTGAGGATGCAGTCAGTCTCTTTAGCAAACAAGACAAAGAAAACTCTTTGACTTACTGTTAAGCTTTCGAATTTATTTTAATTCTTTTTCAAGAAATCTTTTAACAAAGAATTATAAAAATTATCTAGTTATAATTATTAATTGTCCAACTTACTAGTCGTTCTGTTGTACTTTATAAACCGAACCATTACACACATATTAAAATCAATAAAAAATCTTTAAAATAACTATATTGTCACTATGTCATTGTCATGTTGGTTTGATTAATGTGCAGTACATATGAGTAAATTATACAGGTATTTTATGTAAAGAGCAGTACGAGTAAAAATAGTTTTTATTATTATATTAATTTAATTGTCAATAAAAAATAACAAATACATTGGCTTAGCATATATGATTTTTTTATGTTATGAAGTCGAGAGAAAATGAGATTATGATCCTATTGATATGTTACTATGTAACAGTAAATATTAATTCATTTGTCAATATCTGATTTCTTTTTTTACATTCTTTATTTTTCTGTGTACGTGTCATTTCTAAACATAACCGCTTCTGTTAATTTTTCTGCCTCTCTAGAAATGAAGCTTGTGAAAAATTAGGCGTGTGATTTAGATTGATGGAGTGGTCGGCTAATGCACAATATTGTGATTTGTTTGTTTTAACATCACTTCTGTGAGAAATAATTCTGTTGGGTAATGTTCGAGAAGTTTCTCCTATATAAACCTTGTCACAGTCTGAGCAAGGTATTTGATACAATACTTTAGAACGTTTCTTGATTGTTAGAGAATCTTTCGTTTTAAATAATTTGAGAAGTTTTGGTGTTAAGAATGGAATATAAGGTAAAGATCCAAAAGTTTGTGTTATTGTTATTAAGGTGTTAACTGTCAGGTTATTGTTTATTTCTTGGCTTGCCATTTTTACTGTAATTTGTTTTCTATTGTTGGTATTGCCGATCAATATGATGGAGGCTGGAGAGTTTGCAGTACTAAAAATTAATTTATTGAGTAAGCCTTAGGGGGTAAGAGTTTTCCATTAGCATGTTTTCTAGTGTCTTTAAACTATGATCTCTATATGTTGGAGTTATTTTAGTTACTCTGCTTTTTAGTTCCAAAGTTAAGTTTATTTTCGGTTTTGTAGGATGTTCCGAATAGTAATTTATGAATCTATTGACAGAAATTGGTTTTCGATCCCATTATGTTTTGAGACTATTGTCATGTGTGCGATGGACAATCATACCTAAAACAGGGAGACTGTTATTTTGTTCTCTTTCTCCAGTGAATTGTAATTGGTTACAATGGTTGTTAGAAATATTTAAGACCTTAGTTGTTTTGTCATTGGTTACAGCTAGGATCAAATCATCTACAAAACGTTTAACAAATAAAATATGAAAAGGTATTATTTTTAAACATCCCTCAATGAGATCATCAAGTGCATAATTGCAAATGATAGCGATAAAAAGCTTCCTATAGGAGTGCTTGATATTTTATTTGTAATAACTGTTATGGTTAAATATAACTGGTATAAAAAATGAAATGTAATGTTATTTTAAATATATTTAAATTTAATGTACTATCAAAAGAGTTTTCTTTGTCTTGAGGACCAAATAAACTGACTGCGTCCTCATAGATTTACCACTTTATATTTAAATCAACAGTCAATAATAC
>OU898277.1:111092312-111116313 GCA_918026665.1 Diabrotica balteata | reverse complement strand
ACCCACATTTCAAAAGCGTCCAGTTTATTTTTATCCGCTTTCTTTAAGGTCCACGTTTCGGATGCATATGTGGCTATGGGAAAAATGAGCTCCCTTACCAGCCTTAGTTTTGTGTGCATTGTTATGCTAGAATTTTTCCAAATTGCTATCAGTTTCATCATGGCTGTTCTAGCAATAGTCAACCTTCTACGTATTTCTCTGTCACACCCTCCGTCATTTGTTATTAGGGACCCCAGGTATATGAAAGTACTTACTACTTCAAAGCCCCCAATTTCTTTAATGTGTTGAAGATTATTCGAGCTCTGTCTACTATCATGATCTTTGTCTTACTCCTATTAGCTTTAGTCCATATGTTTTGCTTTTTTCCTCCAAACATCTCATTATGTCTTCCATTTCTTCCTGATTTGCCGCGATTATTAAAGTGTCATCAGCATATCTCAGGTTATTGATTTTTTGACCTCCTACTGATATTCCGCTCTTCCATCCGTCTAGTACCTTTCGCATAATGTGTTCGCTGTAGATATTAAACAGAGTTTGGCGAGATTATGCATCACTGCCTGATACCTGCCTCTGTTCTGAAATGATCGGAATGGGTGTTGTTTATTTTTACTGTGCACTTATTATTTTCATATAGACTTCTAATTAGTTGAATTAAGTGGTGGGGTGTTCCCATTTCCGCTAGTATGGACCATAGCTGCTGACATTTGACTTTATCGAAGGCCTTTGTGTAATCCACAAAGCACATAAGCATAGGAGTATTGAATTCACGAGTTTTTTCGATTAGCTGTCTGACATTATTGTATTATGTGTTTTCTTGTGCCTTTTCCTGGGACAAATTCCGCTTCTGATATCTGAGGCAATAGAAAAGCTTTTAATGTTTCATGTATTATATGAAGTAGAACCTTGCTTGCATGGGATATTAGGGTTACCGTTCTGTACCCAAACAGCACAAGTACGTCCCATGGACGTCCAAAGGATGTACCTCATTAAATGTCCGGACATCCCACGGACATCCGTTTACATAATTTGGACGTCCCCGGGACGTCCAATAAGACCTAAATGTTACCAAAAAGTACGTCCCCTGGACGTCCCAGGGATGTTCATGGGGACGTACATAGTACATATACAGAACTTAATACGGACTTATATAGGACCTAAGAAGGATGTATTGGGGACATCTATTGTACGTCCACATGGACTAATATAGGACCTAAATGAGGATGTATACAGGACCTAAAGGGAACTTAAAATTAATAAAATGAAAAGCAAAAATAAATGGGATTTTTATTGTGTACTTATATTAACATATGTATTTAAATTTATAGTATTTTTTAAGCACATTACTCCTACTTACTTTACAAATGTAGCAACACACCACAACCACAAAAATTACCTATAAAAGTCCTATATACCTACTTAATGTCTATAATAATAAATTACCAAACTATAAACTAGTATCGAAAGCAATAAACTAATTCTAATTACAACCACAACCACAATCCACGATGATTATAATTCGAGAAATAAACGAGATAAATAGAAGCGTCGTTAAAACATAACCACATTCTTCTTTATCTCCTAATTTTTAAATTTCAGTTCCACTACAGAACAAAAAATAAGATAAGTAAGATTTTCTCTAAAAGGAGCCTCTGTCTGTTTTCGTATAAATTAATGGTATTTAAAACTAAATATAACTTTTTAAAATAAAGTTTAGTAGGAAGATTATATTTTGTAAAAAATATGCTTAAGTAAAAAAATGACACAGTTAACACCTAGAAAACGTCCCTAATACATCCCTAATGGGACGTCCCTTGGACGACCTTATGGGACGTCTCTGGTATGTCCGACTAGAAATATCCCTTGGACGTGACGTCCAAAAGAAGTCCCGGGACGTTTGGACCTTAAAACGACATAAAATGGACGTCCCAGGGATGTCCTGTGCTGTCTGGGTAGTGGCTACAATCTAGCGGAGTTCCTTTTTTGAATATAGGGATGAAAGTAGATGTTGTCCAGTCGTTGGGCCACTCTCCGGTTTCCCAAATCTTTTTGCAGATCATATGCATAACATTTACTCCAACATCTCCAGTCTCTTTTAAAACTTCTGCGGTGATCTTGTCTGCGCCAGGAGATTTTCTATTTTTCAACTTTATTGATTGCTTTTTCTACCTCTGACTTTAGAAATGTTGGTTCTCTCTCTGCAGTAACTCATCGTGATTTGCATTCTGGGGATCATCTGCATATAAACTTTGACCATATTTTCTTCCTACCTCCGCAATCTGTTTCTCGTCATTTATAATATGTTGGTTTTGATCCATTATTGTTTGTGTGATTGGTTTAAATTCCTTGGATAGATAGTAATCGGATAACCTGTATATATATACTTTTTAAATCATATTTCTATCAAGAAAAAAGCTTACCCCTTCTTTTCTCAGACACACAAACAATAACATACCACGCGAAAACAAGTAAACGATAACTACTGTCAACCAGCAAAGTATCTCCCGATGTTCGTTTAGGCGGATAGATTTGGCAGTTGCTAATAGATGGAGCGACAATATAGTTTTTGCCATTTTATTAAATAGGAGATTAGAAACATTGATGCTCATTAATTATCCAACGCGCACTATTAGCCGAGTCTCCGCTACTCGCAAACAGAAAAAAGAATAATAGAGGCCTTAATTATTAGGCCTAGGTAATTATATTGCGAATTTCATGTATTACAAAAGATCACCAACGACGAAATTCTCCAGCGCATAAGTAAACATTTATATTTTAAGGTCATGTAATATCGACGATAAAGACTTAAGGATCATTTCAACACCTCTACCAAGAACAAAAGGCTAAAATCAGAATAAAAAGCGAAACATCTGAAAAAATCAATATCGAGAAGGGAGTAAGACAGGGATGTGTCCTATCACCTTTGCTGTTCAATGTTTACTCTGAGAACATATTTCAGAAAGCTTTGGAAGGCACCTCTGGATGGTATAATTATAAACGGGCAATGTATAAATAACCTGCCGACATGCTGATGACACTGTCATACTGGCAAATAATGCTGAAGCCCTGCAACGCTTAATGGACCGAGTAACGACAGCCTGTAGAGAATTTGGAATGAAATTGAATACAAAGAAGACAAAAACGATGTCATCAGCAAGCACTAAAACAGAAGGGTGAAGGTCAATGTCGACGGAACATATCTGGAAAGAGTAACAAGAACAACGTACCTGGAAGTAATCTTGATGAAACTTGGGACCACTCACTGGAGATAAGAATACGCCTGGAAAAGGCACGTACAATGTTTTACAAAATGCAAAAAGTTCTATGCAACCGCCAGCCAGCCTATGCAACTTAAGTGCTATGTTTTCTCCATATTGCTCTATGTGTTGAAGCCTGGACAATGACAGAAGCAACACAAAAAAGAATCCAAGCATTCGAACTCTGGTGTTACCGTAAAATGGCAGAATATCCTACATGAGCCATACGACAAATGCGGAAGTCTTGCGGAGGATGAATAAGGAAAGAGAGCTTATGCTTATAATAAAAGAACGGAAAACAAATATTTGGTCACATCATAAGAAATCAAAAGTATGAACTGCTCCACCTTATAATCGAAGGCAAAGTCAATAGCAAAAGAAGGCCAGGAAGAAGACGCAACTCTTGGCTTAAAAACCTACGGCAATGGACGAACATGACCTCCATAGAATATCAGGGCTGCTACAAATAAGATTAAATAGGCAAATGTAATGGCCAACGTCCTTAAGGATAAGGCACCGTAAGAAGAAGATAAGTAAACAAAAAGAACTATAAACACCACCAAAGAATGAAAAATGCAGTACGTGAATGATATATATTAAGAGGTGAAAGATACGAGCTGCTTCAATTTATACTAGAGGGTTACACGTCAGTAGAAAGACGCACGATTTATGGGTAAAGGACCTGAGGAGGTGATTTGATCGCTTATCTTTAGAAATGTTTTATGCTGTAGTTTCCAAAACTACAATATAGTAAATATTTGTTGTTTGCATTATCGCAGTACGTTTCATACCTTATTTTAAGATGTACTTACCTATTGCCCTAAGTGCAATTCTTGACCAACTGCTATTACTCTTGATCATTATTAATCAGAGCAGTCAAAAGGCTTTTTGTAAATTATCATCGAAAATACCGTTTTGTAAGCTTATTTGCTATTTTGAACTTCCATGTATGATGTTTTACAAGAAATTCGAATCGTTTTTTTTACTATGCCAAATGTGTATATAGACGCAATTCAAATTCTTAACGAAGAAGCATCCCCCAAAAATATCAAACTGGGTATTTACAGCTGTCACGTAAACACCAATGGGTATAATGCAATGTATTTTTTTAGGAATACGATGAGAATTACGATTCGACGTAGTTATCCATTGTACTACACATAACGTAACAAGGGGTTTAATTGCCTATATACAGTGCTTTTCAGATAAAACTATCCACCTTAAATAACTTTTGAACCTCTAATTTTTTGGAAAAACGCAAAAACACTTTAATTAATATCTGAAGGGGGAGGCATAATATCATATTTAAGGTTGCTGGAAAATGCACCCTCTCACCCCATGTATCAACCCTTTATTTTTTTTTAATTACTTCCCCCTTTTTTATTTTATATTTGGATTCTCCTTTTTGTACTGATTTCAGAAATGTATAATACATGATACTTGAAGTGATTAGTTTATGAGAAAAGTAAATACAAAAGCAAGAAAATTGGATTGAAAAAAAATTATTTTTTAACAATTTTATTACACACATTTAGAACAAACATTTCACTACTAAAAATTTTTACAATAATTGTTCAAAATGACTGCCTTTCACTTCCATACAATAGTACAATCTATTTTGAAATTCTTCTCTGACATTGCTTAACACGTCTGCATTTAATTGTCGACATTCATCCTCTATTCTTTGTTGTAAATCATCTAGATATTCTGGTTGAGTAGCATAATTTTTGTTTTTAAATACTCCCATAAGAAGAAGTCTAGGGGTGTTCAATCCGGTGACCTAGGTGGCCAATCGATCATCTGTCGTCTTTTACCTATCCAAGGACCGGGAAACGTTTCGTTTAAAAATTATCGCACAGGTAAAGCAAAGTGTGGAGAAGCTCCATCATGTTGAAATACAACCAAATCATCGGAAAGGTTATCATCATTTGCTACTATTGTTCTAACGATCAACCACTTGCCTATATAATTCAAGATACGATGCACCATTTAAGTTTCCAGTGATAAAGAAGGGTCCGATAATGTGATTACGTAGGATACCACACCATACGTTTAACCTTTGAGGATGCTGTGTGTGAAATTCGCGTACAATATGTGGATCACTCTCAGCCCAGTATCGGCAATTATATCTGTTCACCAAACCGTTTAATGAGAATGAGCATTCATCCGAGAAGCAAATATTGTTTAACAATTGTGGATTGTTAATGATGCATTTTATCATTAATTCGCAACATTCGGGACGACGATCAAAATCTTCTTCATTTAACTCTTGTACTAATTTAATTTTATATGGATAAAACTTAAATTTATGGAGGACTCGGAAGGCTGTAGAAGATGAAACACCGATTGCTCTGCTTATTGTTGACAGTGACTGTGATTGTTAAGAGTCTAAGTTAACTTGCCCTAAAACAGCTACTTGGATTGCTTTTTTATTTACAAGTTCCTGTCGGTTATGTTTTTTATTGCAAACTGACCCTCTTGATCTAATTTTTTCTGCATCAGTTCAATCACACACTTATGAGTTGCATGTCTATTGTGGTGTGTTTCATTAAAAATTCTAGCAGCAGCTCTTGCACAATTATTATTTTTGTAGTATAAACCTACAATTTCGATTCTTTCTTGCAAAGTGTACACCATTTCAGCGATCAAATTGCACACGTATCAAAATAAGCTGTTACTTACAAGTTATAACAAATTGTCGCTATTAACCGATTAAAACAAATGTAAAAATGATATCGAAAACCTTTGATAAAACTTGAATAAAAAGTGAATTTTTTTGTTTCTTGGTTTTTAAAGGTACTACAAATAGTACGGTTAAATATTTAAAGAGTTTAAATTATGCTACAACCTATTTTGTTAGAGTCAATTAAGGTGAGGGAGATACTGTCTTGTTAACAGGAAAATTGTCTATCTGATAAACTAATCACTTCAAGCCAAAGGTATTATACATTTTTGAAATCAGAACAAAAAGGAGAATCCAAATATAAAACAAAAAAAGGGGGAAGTAATTTAAAAAAAAATAAAGGGTTGATACAGGGGGTGAGAGGGTGCATTTTCCAGCAACCTTTAATATGATATTATGTCTCCCCCTTCAGATATTAATTGACGTGTTTTTGCGTTTTTCCAAAAAATTAGAGGTTCAAAAGTTATTTAAGGTGGATAGTTTTATCTGAAAAGCACTGTATGTATATACTAACCGAATTTGCTTACTATAACGAATATGCAAAATCTTTAATGAAATCTTAAAATACATAAGTTTCGTATGAGCCATTTTCCCCTGATAGGGAAATTCATTATTCCTAATATTCCGTGCCATCAACAATGAGGCGAAATATCTATGGTGAACCGTAATTATCGGAGATAATGTTCTCTCGGCAAGAGAGTAATAATTAAGGCAGCCATTTAAATTGAGGTCTAGAGTAAGAGGGAGAATTGTTAATTTCATCGAAATTAAAAATACAGATTTTTAAGGAATTAACTACATCGGTTGAAATGTAAAGAAAAGTAAGATCTTATACATGAGAAAAAAAATTAAGGAATTAACGAATTAATGAAGCGTCTTAAAACACAGGGATGGTTAAAAAACTCAAAGATATCCCCCGAGGGATAGAATATATTATGAAATAATTCAAGAATATTATAGAGGTTTTTGAAACTTCAAGAAAAAGATCAAAGATGGAAATAAAAGTTACTAAATTTCATACTTCAGGTAGTACGTATGGGATATAAATTTTTAGAAAAGTTCAACTTAAAATTACCACATGGTTTTGATTTCTGATCTGGTGATAATATTAATAAAATCATAATTTGTTTGTATTGATGTAATATTAACTAGTTAATTTAAATTCAAATTCTGGCGCCGTCCTTATTTAACATCTACACCAACGACCAACCAATGCAGCCTCAGACTGAGAGTTTTGTTTACGCTGACGACCTTGGTATAGCCGTAAAGGGGAAAACACTCACACAAGTAGAGTCGGACATGGAAAATACTTTAAACATGATGTCAACTTACTACAAACAAAACTCATTAAAGCCAAACCCTACTAAAACCCAAGTATGTGCATTCCATCTCAACAACCAACTGGCGCATGTAAAACTAAATGTTTCTTGGGAGTGACAACGCTTGAAACATACTGATAGGCCCAAATATCTTGGAGTGATACTAGACCGGTCACTAACGTATAAATTCCACTGTCAGAGCACAAGACAAAAGGTTCTCTACGAGAAACCACCTTCTCCGGAAACTTGTAGGGAGCAAGTGAGGTGCAAACCTCCAGGTCTTGAAGTCAACAGCTGAGGCCTTATGTTTCTCAACAGGGGAATATGCTTGTCCCGTCTGGGGTAGATCTAGACACGCCCAACAAGTCACCACGGCGTTAAATGAAACATGTAGAATCATTACCGGTTGTATGAAGCCTACCCCTCTACACCTGCTGTACCGGGTAGCTGGATTCGCATCACCAGACGACCGTAGATGTGCCTCACAATATGTGGAGAAGTTCAGGCAAACTTTCGATGAACGGCACCAATTATACGGGTTTGACGAACCGCCAGGAATCAGCCGACTTAAATCAAGGAAAAGGTTTATGAGAAATGTCAGCGTCGAACCACCCGAAGTGCTCCCCCTACATCCAGAACGACCTAATGAAATGAACCTGGACTGGAGAACCTGGCGGACACTCAACCGCATGCGCACAGGTGTTGCCCCTGTAAAACAGAACCTCATTAAATGGGGCATCAAGACAGATAGCGAGGCACTCTATGAATGTGGGGAAATACAGAACGTGGAGCACCTGAGAGTATGCAGACTTTGCCTATCACAGTGCACCCTCGATGATTTATGGCTCGCAAATACAAAGGCTGTAGACGTAGCCTGATATTGGGCAGAAAAACTGTGGTCGGATACAGACTCGAAAAAGTAAAGTAAAGTAAATTCAAAAAGGCCATACAAACTTGAAATCCGCCAAAAATATATAGAGCTGTCTTGAACGATCGTCCAAACATGAAAATGTTAAACTTGTTCAGAGAACCAGATATTGGTCAGGCAACAAATTATAGGCAATTAGAGAATGTGAATAGGAGTGTACCTTGCCCTAATTTACCAAAAACTAGGAGACCTTCCGTTTTGTCAAAAAACAGGTTTAACAGACTGTTACAATCCCCTCAAGACAGAATTGTCTGCGGTTAAGCTAGCCTGTAATATGGGATACATCAGAATAGTAACATGACAAGATTAAGAAGAGAGGAGCCTGGTTCATCTTATCTGAGGAGGTCTACAAGCGATTTAATGAGAAATCCGACAAAAAAAAATGAAATAGGTAAACTTTCTTACTTCATACTTCCTTTTTTTATTATATAAATACTGATATACGGTAAACGCAAATGCAACCCGTTGCCTGTGATCATCCATGCTATGAGACTGAATACGCCAAAAAACGGCTCACTGTGTATTGACGGAAAACAAACAAGCCAAGCGCACTCTATTGCAAGTGTGCAGCAAGCCTTAAGGCCAGTTTATACACGTATGGATTCGCTAGCAAAATATTTTGGCAGGCCAGTTTCATTTTTTAAGTTTGCTCAGTGGAATATTCTTTTCAATTTCGACTTGTCGTGATCGTTTACAGTGTAACCGTTTCAAAAGTAATTCTTTAAAATTCATGCAAATTGTAATTCTTAATAAATATTGAAATTTATGTTAATACCGCCACCTGTCCATCAAGTACAGGAAAATCTAAATTACCTTCTCAAGAATCAAACTTCAGTTCACAGTAGGTTCCGATTTTGGCTTCAACAAATTTGAGCGCTGGTTAACTTCTCGCAATTCATCTCTTATTCTCTTTATGAACATCCAGCATACAGGACGAAATTTTTTGGGTGGTCCCTTGACGAAACCTTTACCGGGATCACTAATTGCTGCCAGAACTATGTTTGTTGGCCCGATGTTACCTTAATAGTTATGGATTTATGGTATGATGTGTTTTGAAGCCAGAATGTATAATTGGCTGCCATTACATGACACCCTCAACAATTCGCCGGATTACCGTTATTTGCTGTTATAGATTTATCATTTTATATAACTGCCTTTTCCCCATCCTATAGATTTTTATCCTTTAGCTGGTAAAAATTATATCCTATCTACAGGCCACACAAGCGTTGGGATAATTCAGGTTGTACCAATTTAATATTTTTTTATTGAACAGTAAACATGAACTAAACCTATGAACTAAATAACAATGATGTAATTTTGTTATTAGTCTTTTAATTACATAAATATCAGAATTTTTTTACGTGAACGAATTTATAAATTTAGGTAAAAATATGATTTTGTTTTCATATAAGTATTTCTCATTCATAATTTAATACGATGATGCTATATGATGCTATTATAATTTTAGTTTCAGTTTTAGCGCTTTTCAGTTGTAATGTAATATCTAAATACTGACTGTTTATTTCTTTTCTGAGATGACGTAACCTTTTAAAGTAGAATCTGTTAATAACTTTTTATTCGTTACAAAATAATGAAATTTTGTTAATAGCTTTGTTTTAAATTTTTCATTTTATTTCTCTGCCTGAGCTCGTTTCCTTATGAGGGTAAATTATTAAGGATGACGCTCTTAAACTAATTTTAGTTTTAAAGGTAATACCAACAGATTGTATATGTTTTTGAAAGAACTGCACCTACATCTCTACCCACACGAGCGGGAAAGCTTTTGATAAATCAGTATACTTTTATTTTGGTAAATAGTTTGCCTACAACACAATAGTAATATGCCAATCAAGTAAATAAAATTTGGAGTCCGTGTAGTATGCCGTTTAATTCTAAAAAGAATTTTTGAAGAGATGAGTCGCCGGGTGGAAAAGGGAGAAATGGTAAGCGGAGAGACCGAATTTGGAATATTATAAAATAATATCTATATATTAAATAATAATTGTAAAAAAATATAATTTAAAATAACCACAAAATACAAAGGTTTACACGTGCAAATTCAATTTAAAACGCCGATAAAATGGTTAAGTACTGGCGCATGAAAAGTTGGAAGATTCTAACTTAACTACAAAAACTGCTGGCGGCAGCAAATCCATGAGTGTATAAATTTGCCTTAACAATCTACTTTGGCTGGTTTTTAATCACATACGTTTTGACGATTCTTTTTGCTCATTTAGGTTAGCCCCATATAAGTGAACGTTTAACCACCGTCGCCCTCGGTCTAAGAGGTCTATTGTGGCATTTGACTCACTTTGCTACTCTAATCAATTCCTTCTGACTTTTGCTCAAAATGAGTTCGGTTGAATAAAGTTCTATTCTTGTGAATGTCAGTGTTTTTGATGATAATTAATTAAAGCGAAATAATAGTTTATAAGTGAATTTAGTAATAAGAACAACAACGCTGTAGTAAATTGCATTTTCTCTAATAGTTTGTTCAATAAATGAAAAAATATTAATTATACTATTTTTTCCTTCTCACTGAATTAAATACCTACGATCAGCATGGCATGTCTTCTTCCTGGTGTACCGTATCTCCTGCGCCGGTCAGTTCTTTTATATTTAAACTATTCAAACCTAACTACCCTAACAACTTCGTCTCATCGTCATCATCATTCTGGCTATACAAACCCTGCATGGGTTCTAGCCTCCTCAAGAATTTCTCTCCAGTCCTCCCTATACCCGCTTTCCTCCGCCAAGCACCTATTCCCATATTTCTCATGTCTTCATCGATGTTATCAAGAATATCAAGGAATCTTGTTCTGGGTCTTCCCCTTCTTCTCTGACCAATGGGTCTATCAATGAGCGTTTTTCTAGCTGACTCCATTGTCATTCACTGCTTCATAGATTCGTCTTAATACTTCTCTTTCGAAACATCCTAACATGTTTTCATTACTTTTTGTTAGAGTCCAGGTCTCTGACCCATATGTTAGGACCGGGCGTATTATTGTTTTGTGTAGATTTATTTTTGTATTTCTCGGTATAATTGGGAAATCTCCTAGGTCTCAGGCTTAGTCCGTTATTTGTTTTGGGGGTTACAATCTGATGAATTGTCGATTTAGGCACTTCTGAAATCAGCCTGGTATTTTCCTACTATCCGTTCTGCTATATGGTGCCACACGGTGACATAGTACTGTGGAAAAATATTTTTGACGCTGCATTTAGAAGCGTAATTCCTCTGTGGTTAGAGCATTCAAAGATATCTCCTTTTGTATATAGTGCAAAGTATTCAATACTTTGGTTACATGAAGCCGAACAACTACCCAGACAGAGAAGGATAGAGCAATCCCAAAAAACTGTGAGCCTAATGGTATCACCACATCCCAAGAAAATTAGGACTGAGCAGGAGGATTCCAATATTCCAATCATGGGGAGGATTTCTGTGTCCTATTTTATTATAGGTACTGTAATTCCATTATGGTAACATGGCTATAACCTTCTATATATATAACTATATACCTCTTTATATAGTTCAGCTGAAGGATTATCTATTTCGGGTGATTTGTTTCTGGCTAGTTTTTTAACTGCATCTTAACTTCAAGAATCGTTGGAGAAACACTTCGTTTCTGGCTTCTCAAATATAAGCACGCTAGACAAAGTCCCTATTTGGTTTCTCAATTAAAAGCAAAAGTTTTAACTTTATTTTTATTACATATTTAACTTTATTAAATTCAGCGCTAGTGCATAAAATATGTAAGTACCGACCATTACCAATTAACACAGAAGATATTTAGTTGTCGTACTCATCTACATAAAATACTCGCTCCGACAAATTACGGGGTTGTCGGTGATACAGTTAAACATTATCGTTCTATCTAACGTATTTATTTATTTAGTTTAAGAACATTTGTGTAGTTTTGAGAACATTTAATATAAATATTTATGACTTTTATGTACATTAATCATAATTATTAAAAAGGTGATCTGTGTAAAAAGGCAATTTCCATACTATTTTCAAATGATGCAAATCATAAAATAATAGTATATTACTTTATGAGGCGGAGAAGCATGACTTTTCTTGACGCGCCCGATATCGGACGCGCTCACTTCGTTCGGCGCGTAATTGAGGGCAAGTCAAGAAAAGTTGCTTCGTTGCCGAATAAAGTATACTATTTTTTCTTCAAACGTAGCAATTTTTAACCATAAATAGTACAATTCATACGCTATTTTTACTCGAAATTAACTGTGACAACTATCAAAGTCGTCTAGATGTTAGAAATTAAAATAATTAAGTCGTCGGTGGGATTTGCGTCTCCCTGGTTACAGTTGTTTGACAGTTGTTTTGCAATTATTAAAGACAGCCTATTGTTGTTGCAACCGCAAGCGCAAATTTAGTGCGAAAATGGAAAACCTAAACGAAATTGAGTCCGCGGCTAATGATGCAGTAGCACATTTGGGGCCCTCCAAGTCCGGAATAAAGTATCGGTTAGCGTACAAGCACTTCCAAGAGTGGTGCGATACAAGAGGAGTACGGCAAGTACCGAAGACGTTTTACTGGCATATTTTAATATAATGGAAAATGAAAATAAATGTAAATCTTCTACAATGTGGTCACGATACTCTGTGATAAAATCCGAGTTAGTTATTAGAAAAAATGTGGATATAAGCAAATTTTTAAAGTTACGTGCCTTTCTGAAAAAAACAAGCGAAGGATATACTGCAAAGAAGTCTAAAGTTTTCACTAAAGACGAGTTTGATAAATTTTTGTTTGAAGCGCCAGATAAGTTGTATTTAGGATTAAAGGTAAAAAATTATATTGCAAAGCATGTAATATACTCTACTAAATTATAAAAATATTTCAGATTGTTTTGTTAATTGGGATGACCGGCGCCTGTCGATGCGACGAAATGGTAAAAATGATGACTGTGGACATTGAGGATAAAGAAAATGTAATTATCAAAATCCCAGACAGTAAAACACGACAAATTAGATCTTTTACGATAATTGGTCAAAACTACATTAAAATGTATAAAAAGTATTCATCACTGCGGCCTGAAAATTTCACAGAAAACCGATTTTTTATCAAGTACCAAAATGGAAAGTGTTACCGCAGCGTCATGGGAATACATTCGATCAGCGCAGTAGCCCAAAAAGTAGCTAGTTATTTAAATTTAAACGATGCAAGCGCATACACGGGTCACTCTTTACGACGAACTTCAGCAACACTTTTAATTGATGGAGGCGGAAATCTAGAATGCTTCAAACGACATGGGGGCTGGAAATCAAGCACGGTTGCCGAAGGATATATAGAGGATTCAATAAGAAATAAGAACGATAATACTCAAAAAATTTTAAACCCTCATGATTCGCCAACATCGGGAATGATTGCTGAAAGTTGTTCTCGACCATCAGTATCATCAACAATTACCAATGCGTATCAAGAGTCGGGAACATTTTTGCACGGTTTCAATTTTGAAAATGCCTTATTAACTAATTGTACTTTTAATATTACTATAAATAAAAATGATGTTTAATTGTTGTTAATGACATTTGTATTGTTGCTTTGTGACATGTTTCATATTGTTGCCATGACAACATTTTTTCCCTCCGCCGTAAAGAAATGGGAAAAAAAACTGCTGCCGGTGGAGACATCAAACTTGACAAGATCAAGTTAGATAAGTAATGTCATCATTATTTGACGTTTGAAGAAAAAAAATATTTCTACCGTAAGTGTCATTTTATTTATCTCATTAGCAATTCCCTATACTATTTCTACTCCGCAATTTTGTAACCTATTAGTCGCTGGTCCTTAGAGATTTATATTCAGTTTTTTATATAACAAATGTAGGAAGGTGAGAATATAGTTTTACTAATATTGTTTTTGAAACATCGAAGTAGCTAATTCACCCTTTCATCTACAAAAGTCTTTACTAATAAACTGTCTGTTGATAAACAATATAATTTCCAAATAATTAAAGAAAGTTTGTTTGCGTTTGGAATTTTAGAAGAGAATAATAAAGCATCTATTGTTTTATATATAAAATACAAAGTTTGAATGTTTATAAAAGGAACGATTTAAAAAAATAACATTGAAGTTTTAATTCTATAAAGTTTCCTTTTCTTCTGAAATATGGAAACATTCATACACTATCATTCATTATTGTATACCTGATTTTCATCTAGTGGCAAATTCTGCTTGTGATTTTCATCTAGTCGCTCAGGTATTTGGGGTGATACTGTAATCTGGGTAAAAAATATGTTGTCTCGCAATGTAATAAACCCTCTAATTATTACATTTTTTTGTTTGCCACTTGAAGATCAAGAATAACGATGAATCGGCTTTACCATTGCTTGGAATTTAGTGCCTACAATTGTGAAATTATACTATATTATATGTGTAATGATTGGCTACTTTTTCAGCATTCTACTGTATTAATTTTTTTAATTCATTATATGTAGTCAAATGAGTTTGTTCCTTATTTCTACCTATTAATCTAGTTTTGTATCATTTTAATGGTTTTAGTGGATCGATTAATGACTCCGTGATTTTTGATCTAATTCAAACATCATGATTTTTACTGTTTATTTTTTTACTTTTAATTATCAAAGAGCGAACTTTCTAAACACGTCAATTTGCAAAGGCCTCTCCGCTTAACAAGCAGTGATGGGGACAGCTGTGTCCGCCCGTGTCGAGCAGTATAGTCGCCGTCACCATCAACAGCCGGACCAGCCAACTTCAACTTCAAGTGCAATAATCCATAACCGCAGGCATGCGAAGCACGATACGGTGTACATGAAAACAATGTAGGACGTGCAGAAGTGCCCTGCATGGTAATATCCAATCATCCGCTTTGGAGAGAATCTAACCCCGAAACTAAATTCCCACATATTAATAAGCTATAGCTGGTAGCGGCATAACTTTAAAGAGAAATCCATAGGGCATACTTGGACCATTACCGAAATAAGTAGACATGCCAATCTAGAGACGCATACAGTCTTGAAACTTAATTTTAACATTGTATGCCGATAGATTGTAATGCAGTTTTTTATGAATAGAGTTTTTTGTCTGAATTGTATTAAGTTAATAGCGTATTGTACATACAAAATGGACAGTATTTTGCAGTATTGCAGTAGTATATTAGACTTCACAGAGAATATGCATGTCAATAAGAAGATTTAGTCAGAATTTAATTTTAAACAAATATATTTTAAAAAGACTTATATTCTTTGTACATACTTATGACAAATAAAAAAATGAAAAAGAAAAGTATTTTAAAAGTGTGTAAAGTATTGTAACGTGCAATAAAACGAGCGGTTCTTAATTTATATAAATATATTTATTTATAAGTTTACAGCACGAAAATATCTCATCAACTAAACTTAACTCATAGAAGGTCTGCTTATATATAAAAGTTATTATCTACTAGAATATTCTGGAGTAGCCCATCTCTAATTCGTTTGTTTGACGGGTCGATCTCTCCTGCGCTCGATTCATCTGGAAGCTTCTCGTCGTTTCGCGATGCAACCGTTATATGGGCTAGGTAGAATTCATGTTCGTAACACTCCTCCCCTCTTAGATCTGAGCGTCCCGATCAGCAACTCTATATGTAGGCCCAGGATGGCGGAATCTACAGTACCCTCCAGCTCTGCATAAACCCATCATAAAGAAATAACAGTCTACTGTCTTTGAAGGACACGATTTCTTCGAATTACTCCAACACGCAGTAATTCGTACGCCGGTTTCTCGGAAGATCACTTCAAGCATGCTTCTGACAATCTTTCAATCTAGATTTTCTAGTGCATGGCCTATCTTGCGTAAGACCAAATTCTTGATGTTATAATTGCACACGATTTTTCACAAATATTCTTGAAAGAAAATATATCTTCCATTTCATAGACACTCCAATGTTCGCGAACATTCTATTACGAAAAAAGGTTAAATTCTTTCTATTGACGTCTTATTTTAAAGTACTAGATAATTCTTTTCTCTTCTATACAGAATTTTATAGAAATTTAGGCATTTGAGATCAGAATGTAAACTTATATAGATATAAATTAAACATCTTAAATTAATAATTAACACTATTTTAAATCCATAATTATTTATTTCAAAATATCTCTTATTCACAAAAGTTCCCACAACCAAATTTACTTCAGTGTATATTTGGTTGCCTATGTAGATGACGTATTCAAATATATTTATAATATTATAATTATTAAAATAACCAAATACATTGCAAAATAAAAACTTTTTAAACTTATTATGCTAATTTCTTAAGAATGCCCTCATATAAACACTTTTTATAATATTCTCTAGTATATAACTCATGAATTATTTCTTTAATCACTATTTTAAGTTGATTCTAGATTACCTATAATATATATATATATTATATATATATATATATATATATATATATATATATATATATATATTCTAGATTACCTATAATATATATATATATATATATATATATATATATATATATATACAAATAACACAGTTTATTAGGGTTGCAGTCAGAATATTGGCTGGGATGTTAAAAAAACACTCTTTTGACTTTTTTGTCTTTTTGACAAAAAAGTCAAAAGAGTGTTTTTTTAACATCCCGGCCAATATTCTGACTGCAACCCTAATAAACTGTGTTATTTGTTTATATCGACAGTCAATAATATCCAGTATTTCTTATATATATATATATATATATATATATATATATATATATATATATATATATATATATATATATATATATTATTGTGATATTTAAAAGTCTCAGTGCGCCAAGCAATTAATTAGCTAATTAATTAATTAATTAAAATTATTTAAATGATATGACTATGATTCTATCACACCTTTTAATTCTCTTATCTCAGGTTTATATTCGTGCTTCAATATCTATGCTATTACATGTGAAAGGTAAGGTCCAAAGAATACCGGAATAATAAAAAAAATATAGTATCTAACATTATATATTGAAATAAAAATAATGAAAATAAAATTCACACTCAAATGTTTTTAATAAACAATATCTCATATAATGATTCTCAAAATTTTGTTCTACGTACGTGAACCTTCAAAATTAATGGTACAAACAATATTAGTTAAACTCTCAAAATCCCAATTATTATTCTAAATGTCCTAATCAAAATATTTATATCTTTTCCAAAGTAATTGTAAAAATTGTGTTATCAATGAAAGAAAAACTGCAGAAAAACAAAACTATCTCTCTATGATGATGACTGGTTCAAATCCTTGTTCCTTGTAACTTACACTATCTATTCTTAGCAGAATGATCTGCTTCAAATGCACGAATCGTTCAAATTATGCTAGCTTCTTCTTCTCTCAATAAACTGAATCTCTCGTTGGCCTGAACAGTGACTCTTGGAATATAAGTAGAAAATATAACTTACAATCTTTTACTGGATCAGCTTCTGTCAGATACACTAACTACACTAAAACTCACAAACTTTCACTGCTACTGCTTCCTACCTTTGGGAAACTACCCGAGAACAACGGCCGTTCGCCTTGCACCCTTGGAAACCAACTGACTCTATTTTTTATTTCAAAAACTAACTAAAGTCTCATTCTCAAACCAATCATCCCACCTTTTTTAATCTCATCCAATCAAAAACGCGTCATACATTTTTTTACCTACAATTTTTACCTACAATTATAAAATTTCCTAAAACTTATTTACAAATAATCTTTTCCTACCAATTCTTAAGAACTAACAAAAACATTTATTTGGAAAAACCAATTCCATTGTCTAGGGTTTCACTTAAGCTTATGCAGGTCACTCAAATATATTTTAACAAAGAAAATAATTTATGCATATCTTACGTTTTGTTCAATATAGGTAATCCAAAAATTTAAAGACTTTCCTTCTTCGAAATGTTTGTTGTTTAATATCCTACTTATCTGAATTATTTTAATTTTTTTGGAACTTTGAAATGTTTTAAGCAAACCAATATTTTTCTTGATTTTACATATCATAACAATATATATAAAAACTGTTTTGGATGGGTTGGAGTCAATAAAAGGGGCTATTTGTTAACTATTTTTACTCGAGCTTTCAATTGTGTTTACAATTATTATCAAGAGCTGCTAAAAATACAAATATCTTACAAAGTTGAACTAGAAAGAAAAAAATTTATTTAACTCACCAAATAAAATTAGTTTGGTATATAAAAATGCTGCTAACATATTTCAAAAAATATTAATATAAAAATGTTCTAATCTAATAAATGCTTCTCTGAAATTTTAATATAATTTTGAAAAAGTTTCTTAACACAAAAACAATTGAATTTATTAATAAATTTGAATAGTGACAATTACAATTAAGCCTCAATGTCATAAATACCAACTGTTTATTGTCAAAAATGTTTATTTTTGACAATTATATTGCCAAAAATAAAATTTTGTTTAAAAATTCTTTTTTGTTTAGTAACAAAAAGAAGAAGATTTATTCACCATTGATAGATGCCTGAAAAAAATGTAACAAATACATGGAAAATTAAATCAAAATGTGTACAAAATTTGTACAAATGTACAAATGTCCTACAGAACAATAATTTGTCTTCTTCCTTCTTGTATGTAGGCTTTAAAGCCTGGTTCTTCTTCATTATTAACCTCAAAAATTGTTTAAATTATCGTACAATATTTTTCTTGATCCGTCAATACTTCTTCGTCCATTTGGTGACTTATCTCGTGCTATTCGTACTATCCGTACTATCATATCTCTGCCCTGCCATTCTACTAATGTGTTCGTTCCACTACTGTTTTCGTTTTGTCACCCATCCATTTATGTCTTTTATATTGCATCCTCTTCTTATGTTTTCGCTTCTCTCCCTATCCAACAGACTTTTCCCTCACATTCGTCGGAGTACTTTCATCTCTGTTGTTTCTAGTTGTCGTTTCATTTTAGATGTGTAAGGTCTTGTCTCTGCCATGTATGTTAATATAGGTCTAATTGCTGCTTTATAAATTCTTGTTTTTGTATCTTGTCTTAGGTGTTAGTTCTTCCCAGATTGTGTCATTAAGAAATCCCGCCGCTTTAGCGTAGCTTTTGCTTTTCAGCTTTGTTGTCGTATAACTATAATAATTTGTCAAATTATTAATTACAAATTGTTATAAATTAATAATGGAAGTTAAATAAAATAAAAATTAATTTTGATTACACGATTGCTGGAGATCTTCTTTCTCTAAAGTCTCCCACCATAATTTAAAAAGAGGTTTATAGTTCCAATTGCCATTAACTTGTGTAATTAAGCAATAGTCAGGGTTCAATTTCATTTCTTTTGATATCTCAAAGTCTCCTAAAAGGTTCATTTGTCTAAAATTTTTATTTGGAATGTTATGTAAAATTTGACAATTTTTTGAAGGAAAAAAGGAATGATTATTAAATTTAATGTGATGTCTAATTTATCTGTGTTATTAAGACGGTCTTTGATTCTCTGACAAAAGGTTCCCATTGTTTTACCCACATAAATCATGTTATAATCCCCACAAGGTAGTTTGTAAATACGACTTTTGTCAATTGTCAATTTTGTCTTTGGCTTTTTTTGCTAATGATGGACTTGATGCTATGTTTGGCTTTGAAGTCAAACTGCATTTTGCAATCAAAATTAATTTTCATTTATTTAACTTCCATTATTAATTTTTAACAATTTGTAATTAATCATTTGACAAATTATTGATTCTTCAGTAATTTTCAACATGTACCTATTTTATTCAAACCAAGATTAATGTAACTTAATTTAAGACAGTCGTATTCATTAGACATTTCACATTTACTATTTCATTTTTAATTTAAATTTTTCATAAATTTTATAAAATTTCAAGAATCTTAATTTCCTACGCATGACACATCTAAGTCATTTTCGAAAAAGCATTTAAAAAGCCAGTAGTGGCTTTTGGAGTAGTAGTATTAGTAGTCCTCTTTGAGTGAGCTTAGTTAAGGCTTTAGCGATATTGGCAAATCCCTTTACAAAACTTTGGTATTAGGTACACGGCCACAGGAAACTTCTAATTTCATCAACACTAGAAATCTTGAGATTTCCTACTTCTTCTTCTTCTTCTTCTTCACTGGCTTTACAACTCGGGGTGAGTCTTCGCCGCATCCACTATCGCCCTCCATCCTCTACGATTTTGCGCTTCTATTTCCCATTGTTGTACCCCAATTCTAGATAAATCGGCTTCAACATCATCCTTCCATCTTTTTCTCGGTCGGCCTACTGATCTTCTACCTTCTGGTCTTTCAAAAAACACTGTCTTTAACACTCTGTCATCCTCTGATCGTAACTACTTGATTTCCTACTTGACGAAATTAAATTCAAATTTCTACCACTGTGCTTTCTAAAACTTGCAAAGTAGGCAGATCGATAAATTATTCGGCAAGGGAATCTATAATGCCGTATAATACATGCCGTTTATTACGGTAAAAACTCTCAGTGAATTTAGTTTCTGGTACTCTGTAAACCGAGTAAAGAACTAGAACAGAAAGATGGTATTAGGTTTAATTTCGAGGCAGGGCATCTACGTATTTCAACCTCATATGACGGGAGAGATTTGGTTTTGATTAAGAGCAACTGCAAATGTCGCTCTGATGAGACCTAATGAGGTTGAAATACATATAAACGGCTTGCAGATGCCTTACATCGAAATTAAATATAATACCGTCTTTCTGTTTTAATTTCATGTTTATCCTTTGGTACTGGCCATTCTCGAATTGCTTCGATTTTCTCAGGGTCAGCTGTTATTGTTACACTATTACTACTACTTAATATACTAAATACAGAGATTCTTAGAATGTTTGTCAAATGATCTTCCAACCAAAATTTCGTCATCCAAATAAACCAAACACGTTTGGCATATTAATCTTCTTAAAACTGCCTCCATTAGTCTCTTAAATGTAGCGGGTGCATGAATGAATGAATCCATGTATTAACCTTGTTTAAGCTATTGCCTCTTCAAGGAAGGGGTGCTCTTTTTTCTGTGGCGCGAGGGGGTGTGATACACGTAAGGATCATAGCGTGTGGAGTTATAGAGGTGGAGTGCTAGAAAGCTGGGGTTCAGAAGGTAACGTATTGTGATAAGCAGCGTACAAGAGGAATTATTGGTAAGCAAAACAAGTCAAAGGGAGGTACTTCAAGGTGTTACCAGCCATAATAGGAATGGCTCTTAATTAGCGTTTTTGGCTTGCAGTTGTTAGCTGCGATATTTTAAGGGGATTGATTCTAATATATCAAAATACTTATCAGGAAGTTTGTTTCCAGTGTTATGTAGAAGTTTTGCTGGAAGGAATGGAGCTTTTCTTTTAGGAACCCTGGTGAGTATTTGCCTAGACGATTGCAAGAAGTTTTCAGTATTTATTTGGCTTGGTTGTTCGAGTCTTCTATAGTGCGAGGGACATACCTCCTACTGAGAGATAGGATTCTGTCCTATTTAGTGAGTGCATTACATGTAAAAGGTATAACTGTAAATTAGGATTTTTCTCGATCAGCTGGCTCCATTCCTACTTGCCCGTATTCACTTTGTAGATCTAGTATAGAGAACCAACGTGACTCAGAGATAGTATTATCTTTCTTTTCTACCAGGACTACAGGTGAGGTTCACGGACTATTGGATGGTAATGAATTGATTGCTCATATCTCTAATAATTTCTTCAGTTGCGTCTCGTTTCGGTATTGATTTTATGTGTCACTATGCTTGTTTTCATCCTCTTCATTCGTGGCAAAATACACTTGGAATTCTACCAGCATAGTCTTTGCTTCTCATGTTTGTTCTTTGTCAAGATCTTAGTTACCATATTAACAAGCTTTTTTGGATATTTTGATTTCAAAAATTTGTCAGCCGTAGTCAAAGATCAAATCGTACAAGTTGTTTTATTAACAGACTGGATCTTGTGTTTGCATCAAAATTAAAATCGGTTGATTATCTCGATAACATTTACAGAGATGTTTGTGAAATGGTTAAAAGAAAAACTGTTTACAAGTGTTATTGTTACTATGCTGTCAGTAAATACTTACCAGTACAATTTAGAAACTCTAGAAACTTGTAATTTTCTATAATTTTTGCACTAATTATTGTATATTTTTTGTGAGTGAATGTAAAATACATTATGAGTGAAACCGTCTTTTTTGATTGTCTTCAAATATTAGGATAAATTACTATTAACTTTGTAACGTTTAAAACGTTACATTTTTGTTCTTATTAATTTCAAAGTACTTTCCACTATTTTCTGCTCATACTATTTGATTTTCATTGATAATAAGTTCTTTTTCCTTTGTTTGTATTCCTATATTTTATTTCAATATTTTCCTATTAGAAATAAATCCGCTGATTAATTTCTTAAGTCCCTCGTAGTCCTACCTTCGCTTACTTTATCGTACAAGAAACAGAAACCCCACTCCTAAATAATTTACTTCTATCAATCCGATCCGACTTAATTTCTTTTTAAAATAAACCAGCAAACGAGAAGGTATTATTAAAAAAATAAGTCCTCGTGGTCAGAAACTTCCAACGGTCTGGGTAGTTATACTTTGCTCTTTTTACAACAACATATTTTCATACTTTAATCAAGAACACTTTTAGTTTTTCGTATAATTTTGTGTACGCTAGTACTTAAAAACTGCTTACAATTTTTATTTTCTTTTTACCTTTGCTGTAATAATAATAATTCAATATAAATCGTATTTATCGCACAACTTTGTCTTTTTCATTTTTCATTTAATAATTTATCTATTAATTACAATTATTAATTTGTGAGTTTTGGCAACATCAGAGAATTCTGGATCGGTATACAGGTCTCAGAGAGAGCTTTCCGCTTGCCAGAATTCTTCTGTTGTTGGACAAAACTCGTGCCATGACGAATTTTGTAGCGGTTTTTGTTTTTCTAGCCACCTTGGTTTTTATTCAAGAGAATCCACCTTGGTTTTTATTCAAGAGAATCCACCTTGGTTTTTATTCAAGAGAATCCACCTTGTTTTTTATTCAAGAAAATCCACCTTGATTATGATATAAGAAAATTTACGTTGACATGGATTTTTGGTCGAAGAATACGAAAATGGAATTGTTTTTTTTTTTGGAATAAGAAATCCATCTCGATTTTGAAAGTCCGCATGGCTTTGGATTGGAGAGGGATCCACATGGTTTTGGCTTAGCGGCATGGTTTTTGCAGACATTGTATGGTCCGAGTTGAGAAGAAAACAGCAGGAGGATTTCTCATAGAGTAGAGCTAAGTTTCTTTATTTCTTGAGATTTTGTATATAGATGCTTAATTCCCTGTTGTTAGAACCTCAATTTAATTGTTATTACATTTTGATTTATTAAAATACAAATAAATAAAGATATGTGTTAAAGAAATTATTTTATTAATAATTCCCGATTTCTCCAATTAAATTAGTTTATGCCGAACATCGCCCCTGAGGGGTTTCAATGTGCAATGGGTGAGCTAGCCGTTACAACTTTAGCAGCACAGCGGACTGTTAAGTCAAAGCTTTCATTCCTAATCCAAAATAGCCGTAAATTCTTGAAATATACTTTACATACCTATTATAAAGAAGTGTAACCTTCAGTGGGGCTTTTCCATAACTGACGTCTAACGGCATCCCTATTAAAAAGGAATCCGTTGAGAATAAATTGATCTCTTTCTCTGAAATATTTGTTTAAAAAATTTACCTTTCACATTCAAGTTTCAAAAACTGCTTTACATAACAATGAACATTATCCAAGAAACCCTCTTTTACACCAAAATTGAAATTCGTTTTATACCGTTTTCGCTTTCATGTAATTTAATCCTCGCTCCATTTCACTACA
>OU898277.1:111075743-111091812 GCA_918026665.1 Diabrotica balteata | reverse complement strand
AAATACAACAAAACCTACACCGGCTACATCATCTCCTAGCAAAAAGCAAGCTGTCTTTGACTACATTAAGGCGATCGGCTAAATCGTAACTTCTTCTTTTTGTGCCACTCCTATCGGAGATTGGAAATCATCAAGGCTATTCTGACCTTGTTTACGGCTGACCTAAAACGTTCATTAGTGGTGCAGCCAAACCACTCTCTCAAATTCCGCAACCATGACATTCTTCTACGGCCTGGTAGAAGAAATCGTAACACCAAAGCATATTACCCATGCTTCTTGCATATCGAACCAATGCATTTGCATCTTTCTTGTTTCTGTTTCTGACGTCGATATCCTTCTCAAAAACAATACCACCATTTTTTAATATTTAACATTATTTCGTATCTTAAATTCGTGCTGGCTCACCCGATGAAAATTATTTCCATATATTAAGTTTTCGACGGTCTATCTACGTAATACCAGATAAAGAAAATTTCGAAATATAAACCTCCGTATTAATACATTTTGAAAATACTTCCTTCCGAATCTTCGTTGCATCACACAAACTTAAATGTTTCCTTTGTCAAAAAGCCGGACACATGGCTGAAACCTTTCAAAACCCACCGGATACCACTACTCACCCACCATTCGCTCACGTACCTAATGAATTAAAACAATAGCCCGACTGCACCTTCCAGCACCTCGTAAACTTCTGCCCCAAATTCCCACTCTGACAATTTATCTAACATCACACCCCTACCTTTAGGTCAACCTCAACCTTAACCTGCTACTAAACCCGCTTTCTAAATCATCATCAGGACATTTCGTCAAATTTGGGCTATCCAGCAAGCGCAGGATGTAATAAACATGAAAATAAAACATAAATTGTACATAACACTACACTAAACAAGGACAAACATTTTAAGATTATTTGACGCTACATTCTTGTCGGCAACAGGAGAGAGAATTACTATCATTCACTGATAGTGAGAAAGTCTTTTTAGTATTTAAACGTTTTGGGTACTCTGCTCTAGTTTTGGCCCATGGTATAATAAACTACTGGTTTTGGCCTAGGGTCTAGAATTTGGCCCTATTTTAGGTCAGGTAAAATTACGGATAGAGAAAATATAAATACGTTGAGTAGAAAATATTTGAGAAGCGTTTGGATACGTTTTTAAGAAAAATATAAGGGATATGATCAGGGTCAGCAGCCGTATTTTTAATAACGATAAGGCATATGTAAGTTATATTGACAGTCGTGATCTGAAAATTATATCTAATTTATATTGGAATCAAACTGCCAAGATAAGAGTTGACAGCCAGTACACCGAAAATATCAAAATACAGAGAGGAGTACGCCGGGGTTGCGTACTGTCCCCACTACTTTTCAATGTCTACAGTGAAGCGGTATTTCAAGAAGCGCTCTCAGACTCAATAGAAGGTATAGGTTTGTTCCAACACGCAATTTTTGTACGGTCTGGAAACCGTAACGAAACTACTTGTACCGTTTTTAATGCGCATGTTTATCATTTGTATCGTCTTATGACGGTAATTTGAAAACTGATGTTGGAACGATTTTCTGACAACTTTGTTTGACAGGTTGACGCATACCGTGCATAATCTGTAATCCAGCCAGGATACCAAAAGGATACTATACGATTTGATTTGCAGGTTATACACTGTTCTTTGTTATACACGCGGTTAACTAGATATTTTTATCAATTTTTATCAACGATACAAATTACAAATACAATAAAAATGTCTCAGAATACTCAGAACGTAGTAATTGGTAAGTCAAAATTATATTAATGATTTATTAATACTAAAATCAGAAATTCTATTAGTGAACTAATTATAACTTTATCGTTTCAGAATATATCTCCTTACCAGGAACTTCCCAACAAAACACGGGTACGAGTGACCGTAAATGGAGCAGTGACGAGTCAAGAGTTTTAATTGACCTATACTCAAAATATAAAGAAAAGGTGGGCAGTTTTGAGCTTAAAAATTTAAAAATGTTATGGCAAAGAATAGCCACTGATTTAAATCAAATGGGACTTAATGTAACCCCAAATAACTGCCTAAATAGATAGCGGGTATTGGAACGAGGTTACAAAAAATTTAAAGACAACCAAAGTCAAACTGGACGAGGACGAAAATTTTTCGAATTTGAAAAGGAAATGGATGAGGTCTTTCAGTCGAGACGAAACATTATTCCAGAATTACTGTGAGAAGTCGATACACACCATGAGGTGGACACTGTTCTGGAGACAAACGAAGAAAATGAGGAAGATAGTAAAGTAGAAACAATGACAACCATAAAAACAATGTCCAAGAAACGCAAGAGAAATGAAAGCTTGAAACGAAGAACAAATATGGAAATTATACGGATTGATAGAAAAAATTATCAAGAGGAAAGGATAAGTGTTGAGAGAGAAGGTACAGCAAATGAAAAGGCGCAATGATTTAATAGAATATGGAAATATTCTTTTCGAGAAACTTTTAGATGTATTAAGTAAATAAATTATATGTGTGTGTTTTCGTTTGTTGTAGTTCAAAATTATTAATTAGGGTTAGTTTTGTATTTCTTGTAGTTTAATTTTTTGCATATTACTTTAGTTTAATGTGTTATATTTTAGTTTAGTGTTAGTTGTATTCTAGTTAATTGTAAGTTACATTTGTGTTTATTAAACTATGTATTATAATTTTTTCGACTAAAAGAATTTATTTTACCTACCAATATGTCAGTTTTGTATTTGAATGTTTATTAAGAGAACATTTTACTACTTTAATGGGAATAAGCCACAAGTTTTAATTTCCACTTCAGAAATCATTCTCAAAATGATTTTGAGAATGATTTCCGAAGTGAAAAATTCAAACGTTAATAGACCTATTTTAAACTTGTGGCTTATTCCCATTAATATAGTAATTACTTTAAAAAGCCATAAGAAAACAGCTTCAGAATAAGATCATTTTAGAGGAGATATGATGACTGTGGACAAACATAAGTAAAGAGATTAAAAATGAAATGATTTACGATTATTTTACTATGTATATAAAAACAGAATTGATAGAGAAGACAAAACTGCACAAATAGGATGTTTCATAATAATAAGCAACCTATGTTTGAACTATTTGAACAATAATAAGCAACCTATATTTGAACCACAAATTCCCAGCTCGTTCAACAACTAGAAGAAATTAGAACAAATATTTTGCTATGTACAAAAAGAAATGATAGTACAGAAACGACAGAACTGAACTGTACAAATAGGATGTTACATAATCATAAGCAACCTATGTTTGAAAACAATAAAGCTTGCACAAAATAAACATATGCTAAGATTATTGTCAACATTCAATAAAAGAAAGTACCATAAGAAGAATGTATGCAGTTAATAGTCCTTTTAACAAACACAAAATAATGAAATACTTTGCAGAATTCAATAAAAATGTCATTTCAATTATCTATAGTTTATTTACATTTGAAGTATATTACAAATCCTATTTCTAATTTGAACTGCAGTTGCTTCTTGTTCAGCTTCATCATCATGGTCATTATAAATAGCCATAACATGTACCGGGTGGTCCAATAAGCCGATCTCTCGGCTATATATCAAAAACTATTGATGTTATTACTTTAGTAGAAAAAATTCCTTAGACAAAGTGGCCAAGAGAAATCGTTGGAAATAACTTTCAAGTTTCTGGGTCAACCGCTAGAGGGCGTAACCTGTAAAGAAAACTTTGAAAAGCAGTTTTTTGAGAAATATGCCCAATTATACCAAGTGTTAAATAAGTAAACTAGGAAGAGGCCTAAATTCTGCTCAAAGTTGTTCAAGTACTTGTGTTCAATAACTTTGGTTTGGATTAACCGATTTTTAACGAAATTAGTATCTTTAGAAAGAGTGTGGATGAATTAATTTACATCTGCTATAAATAATTGCAATTAGTTTTAATTGTCGTAGGTAGAGGGTACTTTCGAATAGAACAAATTTAAATTTGTTTTTCTTTAAAATGTTTAATAGAAACACCTATTTATTGTAGATTATAATGGAACTGGATTAAATTCGTAATAAAATGACGCAAACCGTATGTTAATAGCTTTTGTCGAACTCGAGATATGAATAAAAACGCATAAACATAAGTAAGTATAGTATTGACACACCCTGTATTATAAATTAAATTAGAAAATAAGTCAGTAGGTACTTTCAAATTTTTTTATAGCAGAAGAATCTTAATGTTGATAGTTATTTTGACCATTGTTATTTCATATGATTAAAAATACTTGTTTCGAAACTAAGTAGGCTACGATAATGAATTTGACAGGGAGTTCATATTGTTTATTTACTGACAGCAGTCAAAACATTGTTAAGAAGTGTTATATTATAATTCGAATTAAAGATTGCACTTTTTTGAATATATATTAATATTGGTAATATTGGTAATTATCTATCAGTACTAGTAATTCGAGATGAGTATATCAAATTGTATGATATGATTCTAGTTTATTTCGAATGTCACCATAATGCCGCTATTGCATCACGTATTTTGTAAGATATCCTGACAGGAGATATTATGGCAAAGAAGTATTTGAAAGAAAGCCAAGAAGATTAAGAGAAACTGCTAGTTTTTATCGTCCTTGTTTTAAACGACGTAGTAGAGGTATGACCGCAGATAATTCAATCAATGTTCTTGCTTTAATTCAACAGAATCCACATATATGTAGTCGGAAAATCTCTACTTCTTTAGCATATTGTCTCCTGTCAGGATATCTTACAGAATATATACGTGAGGCAATACCGGCATTTTGGTGATATTTGAAATAAAGTCCAATTATACCATACAAGTTGATATACTCATCACGAATCATTAGTACTGATAATTAACTACTAATATTACCAATATTAATATCTATCGAAAAAAGTGCAATCTTCAGTTAGAATTATAATACATATAACACTTCTTAACAATGTTTTGACTGCTGTCAATAAATAAACAATATGAACTCCCTGTCAAACGTATTATCGTAGCCTACTTAGTTTCGAAGAAACTATTTTTGATCATATGAAATAACAATGGTCAAAATAGGTATCAACATTAAGATTCTTCTGATATAAAAACAAATTGAAAAGACCTACTGACTTATTTTTAATTTAATTTATAATACAGGGTGTGTCAATATTATACTTACTTATGTTTATGCGTTTTTATTCATATCTCGAAATCGACAGAAGATATTAACATGCGGTTTGCGCCATTTTGTTCCGAATTTAATTCAGTTCCATTATAATTTACAAAAAATAAGTGTTTACATTAAACATTTTTAAGAAAAACAAATTTTAATTTTTTTTATCCGAAAGTACCCTCTACCTATGACAATTAAAACTAAATGCAATTATTTTATAGTAGATGTAAATTAATTTATCTACACTCTTTCTAATGACACTAATTTTGTTAAAATCGGTTAATAAAAACCAAAGTTATAGGTATTTATCCACAAATACTTTCCCACTCTCCCCCACCCTTTATTTGAAAAAATAAAAAAAAAGTACTTGAACAACTTTGTGCATAATTTATGCCTCTTTCTAGTTTACTTATTTATCACTTGGTATAATTGGACATATTTCCCAAAAAACTGGTTTTCAAAGTTTTCGTAAACAGGTTACGCCCCTAGCGGTTAACCCAGAAACTTGAATGTTATTTCCAGCCATTTCTCTTGGTCACTTTATGTCAGGAATATTTTCCCTAAACTTATAACATGAAAAGTTTCTGATACATAGCCGAGAGATCGGCTTATTGGACCACCCGGTACATTATCCTGTATATTGCGTTCAACTGCTTCAAATTGATCCTCTAAGGGTATATTGTGAAGTACACATGCAGCTCTTATAAAAACAATTAATTGAATGTTTCTTAATTTGACATGAAACAATTGTCTAAATTTTTGCTTCAGTATACCAAAACAATGTTCTATTACATATCGATTTCGTGCCAACTTAATATTGTAATTATTTTGTCTCCTAGTCAGATGCCCTCTTTGAATGGAGTTTATAAATTATTAGTTAATGGATATCCACTGTCTCCCAGTAAAAAGTACCTTCCACATCTTTCCTCCAAATGTTGTCCTAGGTTGGAATTTCGGAAGACACGGCTGTCGTGAACAGATCCTGGATAACCAATAAACACATTCAGCAATTTTCTTTTGTGATCACATACACCTTGCATCTGAAATAAAAAAAAAAATTAGAGCATAAAGTATGACTTTAAAAATATTTACTTACTTGAATTGAATAATATCCTTTACGATTTATGTATGAATCTGGATCATTATCTGGCTTATCAATTTTTATGTGGTAACCATCTATTGCGCCTATTATGTTGGGAAATCCATTCTCTCTAAAATGTGCTGCACTAGCTTGTTTCTCTCTTTCATTAGGCCAGGTAATAACTTCTGCAGCAAGATTGCTCAAAAACATAGTAAGCCGATGGACTATTCTATTTATAGTGATTAGACTTACATCAAAGCGGTCTGCCACGTCCCTGAAACTTGATGTTTGGTGTCCAATATACCATAAATATATAAGAACCTACAAGTAAAATGAAATAAATACATGTAATTAATTTTTAATCAAATGCCATTATTAATTACAATTATATACAACACAAACTTACTTGATGCATAGGCGAAATATTCCCATACTGACCACTTTTCTTCTTAAAGTATCCACTACTTTTAAAACGTTCACCTAAATTTTCGTCTACTTGTTTTGAAACACGAAAGTGTTCAAAAAAAACTTCCTCCGAATATTGCGGAACAATTTCATCTAAAATTAATTATTAATCAGTAGCTTGCACAAATTTAAAATAAAGACCAATATACCTAAATAATTCTGGTTTTTCACCCTAGGTTCGGCTAATAGCTACAAATCATCCTCACTACTATAATCATCAGAAAAATCGCTAATTCCTTCGTCGTCAGTCATATTTATAAAGTTATAAATAACGAAAAACAAATATATAAACAAATAACAAATTTATCAAAGCACGTGATAACAAAAACAAATACAAATACAAAAACAAGTTTATCAAAGCACGTGATAAAATCATTAACCTAACTTCTTCTTTTTTCTTAAAAAATTTGCTTGTTTTACTATAAAATCTAAGTTAAACTAGTCCCAACAAATTTAAAGAAGCAGAATAAAATCCTAGTGCCCAAGTCATCCTAACCAGTACATGCATTTGCCAGATGACTGAAATTATCGTCACGAAACCGTCACTGGGCGATCACAATTTTTGTTGGAACGGTCGAGGACGACGACATGAACAATCATATTTTTGTTGGAACGTATTTTATTTAGTGCGCAGGAGCGTAACCGTTACGTGACGGTTTTTCGTTGTGTTGGAACAAACCTTATATCTATCAATGGAGAAGTTTTGAATAACTTACGTTTTGCAGACGATGCAGTAATAATTACGGATAACAACAATGATTTACAGAACGTAATGCAACGCCTTAATGAACGCTGTCATGAGTACGAACTAAAGATAAATTTAAAGAAAACTAAATGCATGATCATGACTAAATCTGAACATGCAAATATTCAATTAACTATTGAAGATACTGCAATTGAGAGTGTTAATAACTATAAATACTTAGGAACATGGATAACATCAGATGTAGACCAAACCAAAGAAATTAAGATACGTATTGAAATAGCACGTACATCATTTATTAAACCCTAAAAGTTTCTTTGTTGTCGGGATATAAGGTTTAGAACTACGCCTGAGAATGCTTCGATGTTACGTGTTCTCTACTCTTCTTTATGGTTTGGAAGCGTGGACACTAAAACAAGTTCATCTGAATAAGTTGGCCGCCTTTGAATTTTGGTGTTACAGAAGAACCCTACGAATATCATGGATTCAAAGAATGTCAAACATGGAAGTAACTAGAAGGATAGGAAATGAGGCGGAAATAATATTAACTATTAAAAGACGAAAACTTGAGTACTTGGGACATGTGATGAAAGGGTAAAAATACGCATCATTACAACTTATTTTGCATTGCAAAATCCGAGGAAAGCGAAATGTGGGAAGGACAAAGAATATCCTGGCTTAAGAACTTAAGGGAATGGTTTGAATGTTGTAACGATAATATTTTGCCTACCACAGGGGCCATTAATACAAGGGGATAGAAAATTGGCGGAAGAAACTAAAAGGGGTTGAGATAAGGCAAGCAAAATAATCGCTACTTGTGCGAACGGACACTCAGGGTTTCGTAGGAGAGATGGGGTCGTGGATAAGTAAAATGGGGGTTAGAATGGGGCAACTACAACAAAAGAAATAAAGGGCTTTTGGGATAAACAGAATAAAAATAAACAAGAAAACACCTCAAGAAATTTGATTATAGGGCGCCACTTGAGGTGCCTAATTATGCCTATTACAACCACTAGTTGTAACTAGGGAAACAATTAGAAAATAAAATCAAAACATATCTTTTTCAAATAAACTCAAAAAGAGTTAGCTTAAAAAAAATAAATAAAAAGTTAAGAAAATAAAATTTAACCTTTAATTATGTGTACCACAAACAGTTACAAATACAAATAATACTAACAAAATACAAAAAAAAACGACTTACAATGGCGCTTTCGGTTTACAACTCTGGGCGTTGGGGACCCTATTTGCGCGACATTTTGTAGCGGTAACTATTTAAATATTTATTATCATATTTTTAAATGGAGCTTACTTACTGAGGTTAACCTTTTTAAAAACAAAACAAATTCAAAGTTTATGGTTATGTATGTACCAAATATCCGAAGACAATAATGCTAACTGTCATATGTCAAGATTAAATTTTTTTAAAACTATAAGAATAATTAATATGACAGTTAACCAATCCCTAATATTTATAATTTTATTTATTACAATTTTTGTAACTTGTCATGAAAGCAATTATCGATGAAAACTGTCTATTTTTACTTTAAAAAATGTTTACGAAAAAAAAAGAGTACCTGATATCACTGAATATTATATTCTCCTTTAAAAGTTTTGGGGCTGGAACTTTACTCAAAACACTGCAAAACAAACAAATGCTTCTCACAAGCTGCAAAATGGTCTGGAATGACCAGGGACAACAATATACGATGAAAGCTGGGCACTGGACCATCGGACTTCGGGTTAATTAAACTGCAATCTTCAAAGCTTGGCTTTTCAAAACTTCTCAAAACACAAAGCTCTTCAAAACACAGCACGACCCAAATCGGTGATTAACTCAGACAAAAACTGACACATTACATTTGAGTATAATATTCACTTCTCCACATATAAATTTGCCGGTTCCTTGAAGAATACCACCCAAGCACTTTTCCGTCAATATCATAAACCAACCTCAAATTGTAACTACACATGCTACCAAACTTCAATACTTCTGATGAAAAAAACTAATAACAAAAAAAAAACATTACGAATTTGATGAAAATTCGGACTAAACAAACGAAACCAACTGCCCTTGACAGCGGCTCCACCGATAGTGACGAAATTAAAAATTTGTTCGCTTAACTTGAAAATCAACGAACTGCTGAAATAGCAAAACCAACGAACGACGTAGATATCCTTTGAGACGCATTTACATGAAAAGAAATCGCCGCAGTAAAATAAACAACAATGAAATGGATTTATTACTCTACGACGTTAGAATGATTAAAAACACTTTTCGAAAGATACGAACTAAAAAACAGAAAACATTCTTCGTTTTATTAAGACGATTTCATATACGAGGCGACTTTAAATATACTTCAAAGAATCAATCAAATTTAAAATGCTACAATACCCCCACGTAAGAGCGAAAACTGGACTAACAGGAAAAGTTTTCGTTTAGGGCGAACAACAATCAGGTTGGAACAACAGTAGCATTTTCTAACTACTGCAACAACACATAATGACTTCAATAACTCAAACAGAACAAAAAACAACAAACAAAAATCATAACCAAAACTACACATCATAACTGTTTATGGTTCTAACATAATAACATACAAAATAAAACTGGATGCTCAATTTGACGAATCGGCACCAGGTACAGTTCGTTGGCTCTTAAGCACAACGACACAATGGCAGATTTCCACTAAAATGGCTCTAGCCTAACCAAAAACGTGGAACAGACCAGTGTTGAAGTTTCTGGGAGCGAAAAGAGGGGTGCTTCCAGCTCAACAAAGGCGGGTGGCCAACAACACAGCTTAGACAAGCTTCGCTATGGTTATCCACATAATAGATAACCAAAACAATATCAAAAAATAACAAACTCGACTATAACAGTCAAGCAATGAATTTTCAACCACTGGTTGAAAATTAAACCAACACAAAAGAAGAAAACAGGATGGCCAATAGTTCCATAGAAATATCCTCTGGGATCGACACAGCGAAAAATTTCCAAGTCAGGAAACTCCCAAAAGGACAAAAGAAGAAAATAAATCCAAAATGCTAATACACAATCTTGGAAAAGAAGAAAGAACAGGGGCACATGGCATACAAGCCATAATCAATACACAATCAGTTCAGTCTCAAACTAAATACTTCCTGAAGAAACAAAAAAAACTCGTAACAGTCTTCCAAAGAAAACAAAAAAAGTTACGACAACACTTCAAAAGAAACAAAAACATCATTACAGATCTCCAAGGGAACATAAGAAACACTATAATCTTCCAAAAGAACAAAAAAATCATTACAGTCCGTCAACAACAATAAAACTTCCAACTGGGTACACAAATCTCAAAAGCAGGGCAAGAAGGGTAAAGAAGAAGAGAAGAAGAGTATATATATAGTATATACACAAGGCAAAAAACTAATGCTTATCTTCCCTAAAAGCTCAACAGGTCACCTGGCGGACGAATCCAAAACTCATCGACCTAGCCGTTCCTCTTATGACAACTAATAAGGTCAAAGACACAGTTTGGGAAGGGAATGAAGGGGCAAACATGAACAAATAAACTTCATCATTTCACGGATAATAATCGAATACAACATCTTCATACAAATCAGAAAGAAACGTTCACTATTCTTTAACAAAACTCGAACAGGGTCACAACATAAAAACTGGGGAATTCTAAGTGGGTCATTCAACGGTAGTACTAAAAATACTTCAGATGTTTCACTAACATGGTCTCACAATCGACATAAACAATATTTTCACAATAAACGGCGGCAGGTACTTTCCCCTCAGCAAATCAAAAACGTCACAATGGACAATGCCAGTAATTGTACCTCCGCTTCCACCAAATCATCAACACTACATCACAAACACTACACAAGAAGGAATGCTATTGAGACTCTATCGCCGCCAATATAGTCTTACTTCAACACATAGAAAGGCTTATCCTTTCTAATAATTCACGGAAAGGGATGCTGCTACGCAGTCTTACACAACAACAGAAATATCCAAGGAAACACAAATCCAGGTCACATGCCTGTACGTCCTATATGATATTTCAACAACACAATACTCAATTCACAAACTAATACATTTTAGACCATCAACATATCTCCACTACATCTGACCACACAAAGACACGGAAAGACACTAAAGTAACAGACAGAAAAAACATCAGAATACTTTCGCTATGTATTCTCAACAAATCGGCCTTAGCCAGAATACACGAAGTCGTATCATCACTCTCTTCTACTCATCACAAAAAAGAACTAGGGAGAAACACAAGACTAACAGACAAAAGAAAAATAACAATACTCCGCTTTGTCACTAACCAAAACGGCCTTAGCCAAGGACAAACGGAATCGTATCATCACTCTCTCTTACTTATAACACATGAATAGGAACAAAGAAAACTCGGGGAAACACGAAATAACAAACATAAGGGAAATAACAATACTTCGCTTTGTCGCTAACAAATCGGCCTTAGCCATGGACAAACGAAATTGCATTATTACTTCCTCCTACTTATAAAACAAAAGACAACACGAAAACACATGGACTGTAAAATCAGAAACATTTTCCTTTTCGGGGCTAAAAAAATTTTCACACATTGCCTGGACTATTAAACTTTAAAGATACGAAAAAAATTTGACCTATATTCTTCGTACAACAGCTGATTTCTGAAATGCAATAAATTATTGCTCAAACACTCAATAAGAAGACGAAATAGATTGACTTAACACTTAAAGAAAGGACAGCGTCTACATACGAAATAAATTATTTCGTTAACGTAAAACAAAAATTCTTTTCTCAGACATGGGATGATACTTAGACGAACAAGAATAAACAAACTTAAATATCGTTCACATTTTAAATACCGGCAAATAAGGAATGACATCATTCCAAATAGTATTTTTTAATTCACAAGGAAATAGACGAAAATTATTTCTACATAATTTTACGAAAACTGGACACAACAGAAAATGGAAATCGTAGCAGTTAACCTGGGACAGGAATAGACTTGATTTAACGGAAAACTGGATAAAACAAATCCACAAAATAACAGAAAATACCGTTCAAAGCAAACTCAACGAACTTCACATACAGGGTGGTACAAAAATACTGAAACATTGATTGGGTGAAAGCAAATACACAACAACAGATTCGATAAACTTCACATACAGAGTGATACAAAAATACTAATAATATTGACAACTTGACTTTTGAGTGAGCTACACAAAAATAACACAACATAAAGAACCTTGCTCTTGTTCTGAAAACTAAATGAGACTGCTCCTAGGCAAAACTAAACAGCACCTCCGATCACGAGTATTACACGTGTCATCATTCAGATACAAGACAGGAAACACAAAAGGGGATTCAGGGGAACACCAATCTCGCTATTAACCCGTGGCATAACAACGCCGTCAAAGCTGGTTAATTAGGGAACAACAGGGGGACCAGGGGACTACTCTTCACATTCACAGTCTCCTGCTAGCCCGTGGCATAACACAAACGCCGTCAGAGAGGGCCTAGAGGAAACAATGAAATGTCTTAGGACAAGGGACAAACAACAAAACACAAACTATACTTATCAGCTCAAAGAAAAGTCACTCAAACAATAAACACATTTACTCAAAATGACCGGACAAAACAAAATTACAAAAAACCGATTTTTCTGTAAGAAATGTCAAATCAATCAAAAAATAAATGGCACAATAACGGTATACTTAATTTGTTACTGTAAATAACTTAAAATTCTTTTCAACATCAAAAACATTATTTAAAATTCAATTTAAATATTCAAACTCAAAATATTTGCTTTCATTTACCAATACACAAAAAATACATATAGAAAAATTTCTACAGTACACGAAATAAAAGATACCAACATTACATATGTCAAATACAACAAATACATCTGTTGATATACAATAATACATATGTCAATACAAGAACAATACATAAAAAAAAACAACAATACATATGTTGATACAAATACATAAACAAACTGTTTGTGGGGACACCGGGGCACTACTCGGAAGGCAGGGTTTCATAAAAATGGCAGAAAATTATGGCAGAAAAACTGAAAAAGATATGTTGCTTCGGGAAAAGGGACAAAAATCTAAAAAACGCCAGCCACGTTGGGGGCCATTTTTGTAACGTAAGATACAAAAATGGCGAAAATCTAATACAGGCCACACACGTTGGGCGACATTTTTGTAACGGAAAGTAAAAATGTCGCAAATCTAAGAAATGCCCCACGTTGGGCGCCATTTTTGTACGATAATATTTTGCCTACCACAGGGGCCAATAATACAAGGGGATAGAAAATTGGCGGAAGAAACTAAAGGGGTTGAGATAAGGCAAGCAAAATAATATCGCTACTTGTGCGAACGGACACTCAGGGTTTCGTAGGAGAGCTGGGGTCGTGGATAAGTAAAATGGGGGTTAGAATGGGGCAACTACAACAAAAAAGAAATAAAGGGCTTTTGGATAAACAGAATAAAAATTAAACAAGAAAACACTCAAGAAATTGATTATAGGGCGCCACTTGAGGTGCCTAATTATGCCTATTACAACCACTAGTGTAACTAGGGAAACAATTAGAAAATAAAATCAAAACATATCTTTTTCAAATAAACTCAAAAAAGGGTTTAGCTTAAAAAAAAATAAATAAAAAGTTAAGAAAATAAAATTTAACCTTTAATTATGTGTACCACAAACAGTTACAAATACAAATAATACTAACAAAATACAAAAAAAAAACGACTTACAATGGCGCTTTCGGTTTACAACTCTGGGCGTTGGGGACCCTATTTGCGCGACATTTTAGTAGCGGTAACTATTTAAATATTTATTATCATATTTTTAAATGGAGCTTACTTACTGAGGTTAACCTTTTTAAAAACAAAACAAATTCAAAGTTTATGGTTATGTATGTACCAAATATCCGAAGACAATAATGCTAACTGTCATATGTCAAGATTAATTTTTAAAACTATAAGAATAATTAATATGACAGTTAACCAATCCCTAATATTTATTAATTTTATTTATTACAATTTTTGTAACTTAGTCATGAAAGCAATTATCGATGAAAAACTGTCTATTTTTACTTTAAAAAATGTTTACGAAAAAAAAAAAGAGTACCTGATATCACTGAATATTTATATCTCCTTTAAAAGTTTTGGGGCTGGAACTTTACTCACAAAAACACTGCAAAACAAACAAATGCTTCTCACAAGCTGCAAAATGGTCTGGAATGACCAGGGACAACAAATATACGATGAAAGCTGGGCACTGGACCCATCGGACTTCGGGTTAAATTAAACTGCAATCTTCAAAGCTTGGCTTTTCAAAACTTCTCAAAACACAAAGCTCTTCAAAACACAGCACGACCCAAATCGGTGATTAACTCAGACAAAAACTGACACATTACATTTGAGTATAATATTCACTTCTCCACATATAAATTTGCCCGTTCCTTGAAGAATACCACCCAAGCACTTTTCCGGTCAATATCATAAACCAACCTCAAATTGTAACTACACATGCTACCAAACTTCAATACTTTGATGAAAAAAACTAATAACAAAAAAAACATTACGAATTTGATGAAAATTCGGACTAAACAACGAAACCAACTGCCCTTGACAGCGGCTCCACCGATAGTGACGAAATTAAAAATTTGTTCGCTTAACTTGAAAATCAACGAACTGCTGAAATAGCAAAACCAACGAACGACGTAGATATCTTTGAGACGCATTTACATGAAAAGAAATCGCCGCAGTAAAATAAAACAACAATTAAATGGATTTATTACTCTACGACGTTAGAATGATTAAAAACACTTTTCGAAAGATACGAACTAAAAAACAGAAAACATTCTTCGTTTTATTAAGACGATTTCATATACGAGGCGACTTTAAATATAACTTCAAAGAATCAATCAAATTTAAAATGCTACAATGTAGTGCAGAACGTTTTAGAGCGGCAGTCAACAGAGTCCGCATAGCCATGATGATTTCCAACCTTCGATAGAAGATGGAACATAAAGAAGAAGATATGTAAGTTCAGCCAGTGAGAAAGGAGAATTACTTTTATCGATATTTTGTAGTGCTATAAAGTGAGATTGTAGGAGAGCATTTCTTGTGTAGATGATGAATTAAGGGGTTTGAGTTTGTTGCGAAATTGTTCCTAAAATGTGTTAGTCAGGGTATTGCAAATAATATGGCTGTTGCTAGCAAAAGTGCTGTTGGGGATTAAATAAGTAAGTTTGGTGTTAGTTTTTTGCCCCTGGAATTGTCGAATTTTTTTCCACATTCGGGAGGAATTTGTGTTATCATTCAAAGACGATACATAGTTATGCCAGGATATTTTTTTGCTCTAAAATGGTTGCTGTCGTGAAGGTCGTCTAATTACACATGTTTAGGGTGTTGACATACTAAATCAAGAAGTTCTTCTTTCTTTAGAATGTATTCAGCAGGGATGTATATAGAGCATATGGTAAGTGTGTTAGGGTAGTAAGTTGTGATGGCGACAGCTTCGAGATTGGTAGTCAGAGTAAGAAGAGTGAAGTAATGGTCTTAAGAAGCAAATATGAATGCACCTCCAGTAGCTCTGCAGCAGACAGATCTGATGTACTGATACCCTTTAAAATCTTTT